>PVJS01020253.1:0-32801 GCA_004027185.1 Glis glis
GTGGTGGTGGTGTTGGTGCTGTTGGTAGTGAGGGTGGTGCTGATGGTGGTGGAGGTGGTGCTGTTAGTGGTGGTGGTGTTGGTGCTGTTGGTAGTGAGGGTGGTGCTGATGGTGGTGGAGGTGGTGCTGTTAGTGGTGGTGGTGTTGGTGCTGTTGGTAGTGAGGGTGGTGCTGATGGTGGTGGAGGTGGTGCTGTTAGTGGTGGTGGTGTTGGTGCTGTTGGTAGTGAGGGTGGTGCTGATGGTGGTGGTGGAGGTGGAGCTGTTGGTGGAGGTGGAGCTGTTGGTGGTGGAGGTGGTGCTGATGGTGGTGGAGGTTGAATTGGGATTCAACGCCGATGGACTGACTTCAGGGCCCACACTGAGCTGGGGTACCCATGACATGACCCTCGGACCAGCTGGAGCTGGAAGGAAATGCAAGTTCATGAGCCCCACCCATGGGTCAGCCTCACTGGGGAGGGGTCAGGAAAGGGCGTTCAGCAAGCTCACCAGGCACTTCGCATGCACGTAACGCCTGGGCGCTACTGCCCCATCCCCCACGTGCTCCTGCCCTCAGCGGCTCCTGTGACTCTGGCCACTCCGAGTGGCCTGCAAGTGGCACAGCATCACCTTTGCACAAGAAAGGACTGTGCTCTTTAACATGCCCCCGGACCACGTGGAGGTCATGTTAAGTGAGATTCTGACTCAGTGGGCCTGGGGTGAAGCCTGAGACTTCACCCCAGGTCCCAGGTGATGCCTGTGGGCCCCACTCTGAGTGACCAGGCTGTGGAGCAGAAGGTCTCACGCTAAGCTAGCACCAGGTGGCCTGGCGGGCTGGCCACCACCTACTGCTGGGCCCTGCACCAAAGTTCAGAGTCAGGAGGGCTGGGCTGGGCTGGGACTCTTGTGTCTCTCACAAGCATCCAGGTGATGCCCACACTCCTCGCCTGGGGACCACCCCAGAAGAGCCAGGCCTAAGCCAGCAGAGGAGGTGCCGCACGCTGGAATCGCGTTGGAGGAGCTTTGGCTACATGTCAGAACCACTGAGGAGCTTAACAAATGATGGTCCTGAATCCCACCCCGAGATTCTGAGCTAGTGGGACTGGGTAGAGCTGGGCGCTGGGGATGATCAGCTTCCAGATGCTCTCATGTGCAGTCACCATGGCAACCACTGTTCCAGGGTGGTCCTTCCTATGGCTGGTTGCCTATAAAAGGCATCTGAGGGGTGAAGATATAGTCCTGGTCTTGGGTCCCACCAGAGCTGGGCAGTGGAATGGAGCATGGATTCTGTATGTAATTCTGTCACATATGGCTGACCCTAGCTGCCCTGAGCCTCCGATGTTCTCCCGGCCTGCTGTGACCCCTACCTGCTGCAGGACACAGGCCTGGGGGGCCGGCTTCTCGTCCACAGCCACTGGCTTCCTGCCAGTGGGGGACAAGTACCCTGCAGTCCAAGGGACTTGCAGAACATCATATTTCTGTCATTCTGCTGGTGGTGGAGGTGGTGACCTCTGGAGACACAGTTTACCTCTCATGAGCTTTTTCTTTATCTGCGAAGTGGGGGAAATAAACTATAGTCATGTGTCACTTAAGGACAGGAACACACTCAGACATGCATTAGGTTAGGAGTGTAAATACACAAACTAAGCTGACTGTGATGTTGCCGGAGGTATAATCATATGGGGCCACCAGCATGTATATAGTCTGTTTTTGACCAAAACACCATTATTTGGGCTGTATATATTCCAAAGGGTTTGAGAATTTTTTTTTGTGGCACTGGGGATTGAACCCAGAAGCATTCTACCTTCGAGCTACACCCCCAGCCCAATTTTATTTCTTATTTGGAAACAGGATCTCGCTAGGTTGATGAGAGTCTCACAACTTGCTGAGGCTGTCCTCGAACCTGCAATCCTCCTGTCTCAGCCTCCCAAGTACAGGGATTACAAGCGTGCGCCACCACGCCTGGGTGAGAATTTTTTTCTTTATTTTTTTAGTGGTACTGGGGATTGAAATCAGGCATCCTACCTCTGAGCTACACCCCCAAACCAAATTTATTTATTTATTTATTTTTTGGGGGTACTGGGGATTGAACCCAGGGGCATTCTACCTCCGCGCTACACCCCCGGCCCTATTTTTTTATACTTTATTTTGAAACTTGGTCTCACAAAGTTGCGGAGGGCCTCACTAGGTAGAGAGAGAGAGAGAGCTGAGGCTGGCCGCGAACCCAGATCCTCCAGTCTCCACCTCCCAAAGTACTGGGATTACAAGCACGCGCCACCACGCCCGGCCCCAAATTTATTTTTTATTTGGAAACAGGGTCTCACTAAGTTGCTGAGAGCCTCATTAAGTTGTTGAGGCTGGCTTTGAACCTGCGATCCTCCTGTTTCAGCCTCCCAAGTACTGGAATTACAGGCATGCACCACCACGCCGGGTGAGAAATATTGCCTGTAAGTGGTGTGCACAGCAGCACTGGCATTCAGGAGCCCCCTGGGATCCATAGCTGCTTCTGTCTAGGTGATACAGGTGGTCAGATGTGGCCCCTCCCAGAGGGTGGTGTGGAGCCTTCTGGGGTCAAGATGCAGAGGCCCAGGTCCTCTCCTGCTTCCTTAGTGTTTTAGTTGGCTTTTGTGTTACCGTGACCAAAATACCCAACAGGAACAACTTAGAGAAGGAAAGGTTTATTTGGGCTCATGGTTTCAGAGGTCAGTCCATGGTCTGCTGACTCTGAGGTGGCAGGACATGGTAGAGGAAAGCTGCAGGACTGACAGTAACGGGAAGCAGAGAACAAGACAGGAAGTGTCCAGAGACAGAATCCTCTGGGCCATGCCCCCAGTGCCCCGACCCTCCAGCCACGCCCACCTCTGCATAGTGCTGCATTGCCCACATAGGAGCTTTTCTGGGACATCCCATATCCTAACCAGCCTTTTAGCCAATTCTGAAACATAACACTTAGCCTTTCAGCGGGTTCTGATGTAATCAGAATTCTCTGGTGGCTTTTATTAGCTGGTAGTTAAGAAGCACATGTAGATTTCTGGTCCGGGGGCTGGTGGGGTCTTCCTGGGTGTGTGGAACATGGTAGAAGCATGATGTGAAGAAGGCAATGGGAGCCTGGGCCCATGGGGCAGTGGGGAGGTGCCTGCTGGTGGTGGGCATGCAGCTCTGAAACTCGGGACAGCCCTGATATTCCTGTGGCTCTAGCTCTGCAGGGCATCTAGCCGCCTCTCTTGCTTTGTGTCAGTGACAGTACTACCAGGGTGCTGCTGGCTGCCAGGCCCTTTGATCTGGGATCTTGCAGAATGTTGCCTGTCTTGCTAAGGTCTGCTCTGTTTTGGGTGTGTCTGTCCCTCAGGCTGTGGCTCCTAGCAGTTCTGGCCTCTGCCTCCCACTGCACTGTGAACCTGGCCTGACTTTCTTCACCCTCCCCTCCTGTGCCTCCACCTCCCAGCTCCATCTCCTCTCTGAGGCCCCTAGTCTGATGTCTCCAGCGGGCCAGACCCTGGGTGTTCTCTGCAAGCTCCAGGCAGGGCTGCTGCTCCTCTCGGCCTCAAGGCTTTTGTTTGGTTCATTTGCCTGATATTAAAAAGTCCACTTGAAAGTAAGTCATTTGTACACACACACACGCGCGTGCGCATGTGCATGTTTCCTGTGGCTGCTGTAACATTTCCTCCAGCTGGGTTGCTTAGAACGGAAATGTATTTTCTCAATTCTGGAGGCCACAAGTTTGAAGTGCAGATGCCGGTAGGGCCCTGCTTTCCCTCATGGCTCGGGGGGAGGCTCCTTCCTCGTCCCTTCCAGCATCTAGTGGTGGTCGGCGGTCCTTGGGTTCCTTGGATTGTGGCCACAGCACTCCAGTCTCTCTCTATCACCATGATCTAATTCCGGATCATTGTCATCTCCTGAAAAAGAAACCCCATACCTGTTAGCAGTCGCTCCCGCGCTCTTTCTTCCCCACAGCCCTGGCAGCCATGGATTGCCTATTATAGACATTTGATGTAAATAGAATCACATAACATGGTGTCTTTTGTGATTGCCTTTCTTCATTTAACATAACATTTTCAGTGTCTATCTATGTTGTAGCATGAATCAAGACTTCATTCCTTTTCATGTCCAAAGACTATTCCATTGTACAGAATATTATATACCATGCTTTGTTTATCCAGTCATAGTTGGTGGGAATTGGGTTCCTTCTATTTGTTAGCTATTATGAGTAATGTTGCTCTAAGTATTTGCATACATGTTTTTGTGTGTGCACATTTCCAATTCTTTCAGTAATACACTTAGGAGCACCATTGTACTGAGCCACATGATAACTCTGTCTGACTTTAGAGACAGAGCAGCAGGTAATAGCAGGAGGAGTCCAGTTTCTCCACGGCCTCACCAATGTCTGTTTATGTCTGTTGTATTCCAGTCATCTTAGTGGGAGTGAAACGCTACCTCCTCGTGGTTTGGATTTTCACTTCTCTGCTGAGCGCCAGTGTTGAGCTTCTCCTCAGTTGCTCACTGGCCATTTGGGCATTGTCTTTGGGGACCCCCAGGGTAGTGGGAAGGGTAGGTGCACTTCTGATTGGCTCAATGCCGTTGTTATCTCTGGGAGACAAAGTCTCAAGGATGTTAGAATGTGGCTGGTCCAAGCCTCTTCTCATTTCTAGCAGGCTCTGAATCAAAGCTTTCTGTGTATTCAGTTACCTCCTATGTTGAGGTGCTCATAAGTAGAGTTTAAGACATCCCCAGAGCCAGGGAAGCTGGCTGCCTCTGGGCAGGTGACACCCATAAAACAAGTTGGGGGTGAGGATTGAGCGAGCCGAGGTACATGGCGCTCAGCTCAGCCTGCCCACGGAACCCCCAGAAACCTGAGGTTGTCGGGAAGGGCTACATGGTTTTCAGGGCCTGTTATTAAAACATTGTTAAGAATTCCTAGATGGCCACAGAATAATATTAAGCCAAAGGTGGGCCCTTCACAGGTAGGGCCCTTGATGTCTGTGGAAGTGCGTAGCCGTGATGGCGGCCCTGGCTGTTGTCCCTAACCAACTGGAGTCCTGTTTACCTTGTAGAAAGGTGGCTGGCCAGGCGGGAGGCGAGGGAGGAGGTAGCTGGAGTGGGCCAGAGCAGGGAGGCCCGCGGGAGAGAGCGACCTCCGCCAGGGAGAGGAGATTGAGAGGGACCTCTTGTGCATGAGAGACAGAACCAACTCTGTAGGACTTGGGGCTGACTGGGCGAAGAGGGGGGAAGGGAGCCATCTATGGGGGCTCCCACATTTTGGGCCTGGCTGCCTGGCTGGAAGGTCATGCTCTTTGAAGAGCAGGGTTAGGGAAGACAGTGGATTAACAGCAGCCAGGTCCTCTCATGTGCCGGACACTGTTCCAAGCCACTGCTCGGTGTGGGGTAGCACACATACTACTTGCCAGACCCTAAAAGGTAGGGACTGTCACTACAAAGGGGTGGAGGCACAGAGGGCGAGGAACTCACTGAAGGCCACGTGGCCAGTGCTGCTGTGGTGAGTCTGGAATCTGTGCTTTACCTTCTAGGAGAAAAGCGGGCAGCCCTCTGCCCCCTGCAGCTGCGGTTGACAAGACCCTGCCTGTCACTGCTGTCCGTCTCTGGTAGCTGTCCTGGGCTGAATGGAGGTCCTCAAAAGATATGTTCTTGTCCTAATGCTTAGAACATGTGAATATTATATGGTAAAAGATGTGGTTAGGAATTTTGAGAGGCGGAGCTTGTCCTGTGTCATCTAGGGGGGCCTCCATTCAGTGACAGGTGTCCTCATAAGAGTGGGGCAGAGGGAGATTAGACAGACGTGCAGGTGAAGGCCGGGTGAAAGCAGAGCGGAGTGACTTCAGCAGCCCTGGGTCTGGGGGAGCAAGGGGCCTCTCTCCTAGTGCCCGGCAGCAGTGAGGGCCCTCGCCCCGATTGTAACCTGTCATGCTCAGTGTGACTTGGCCTCCAGAACTGGGAGGGAATACCTTTCTGTTGTTTTAAGCCACCACGTGTGGTGGTAATTTGTTTTAGCAGCCTCGGTGCACTAATACAGTCTCCACCCTGGGAATGTCTGAGCTCTGCAGAACCCTGCTCCCTGCTGGGAATCTCTTGATTTGGTTGGGGCAGCAGAGCTGAGCTGTGGCCTCATGTGCTCTGGGGGGCTTGGCCTGGCAGCACAGCTGCCCCTGACCAGCAAGGTTGTGCCTGCTCTACTGGTGTGTGTGGGGAGGGGGCGGCATGGAGGCTTTGCAGGCAGGCGTGGAGACACGGGATGGCTTTGCCAAGGGCTGTCCATGGGGCGTTTTCTCCAGCCAGCCATGGCTCCCTCAGGCCTGGAGCCCTCTTAGACTCCACCTGGCCAGTGTGGCTGCCTGAAGCTGGCCTGTGGGCTGTGATGGCAGCAGAGTAGCTGGTGGCTAGAGTTCCTTCAGGACTCAGCTCAGCACCACTTCTAGGTTGGTCTTTTTGGACCTCCCTTCCCCATCCAGGATGGTTTGCCACTCCCGCTGGGCTAGGCCCTTTCTTCTAGAGGAACTGCATCCTGGGTTTAATGGTCCGCTTGGTCGTTGGAGCATCTGGCTAGCTTCCAGTCCTCCCAGTCACGTGTGGACTCCTCCAGGTGGCTCGTGGTATCCCAGCACTGCAGGCGCGGGCATACAGGAAGCGGTCAGTGAATCTCCTCCAGCTGAGACCCCATCCTGGACTTAGCACTGTACCCCCTCTAAGTCCTCCTCAGAACTCCATGTACCCTCTCTCCCTGGTGCACAGGTGCCTTCATCGGGGCAGGCAGGGACCCACACCAAGAGGGCTCCTCCAGGGCTGGCAGAGGCAGATGCTTGCTGGATGTGTGGCATCAGCCATGACACTGAGCACCTACTGTGTGTCAGCACAGTGCTAGGCTCTGGGGACACAACAGTGAACAGGGAAGACCACACCCCTGCACTCATTGTGATGGGTGACTTTGGGCTGGGTGAAGGGACACCTGGACAACTGGTAGGCGTTGCTTCTGGGGTGTCTGTGAGGAGACCGGCCTGCAGGCCTTGGACCGAGTGGGGAAGACCCGCCCTCACTGTGGTGGGCACCGTCCAATGGGCTGGGGCCACAGAGATGAGCGAAGGAGAGAAAGGGTTCCCCCTCTGTCCCGGAGCGGGACACTCCTCCTCTTGCCTGGACGCTGTTGACGTTTCTTTCTCTCACCTCATTTTTTCTCTAAACCCACTCTCTCCTGTTTCCTCTGTTCATCTTTTCTTTCCCAGCCCTTGTCATGAGCTTCCCACTTTGTCTTTCTAAGAATTCTCTTTTTTTTCCAACAGCCTGGTTTCCCTAACCCCAAATGGGAATTGCTTTCTTGCTTTATCCTGATCATTAGGGTTGTGATGTTAATTAGTGTTTGATGCGGGCTTTTCCCCCTGAAAAACAGATCACACCATTTGTGACCCACTTTCAGAAAACAGGTGTGATACACATCTTCCCACGGCCTCCTCGGGGTGACTCTATTGTGAATTATTTAACCATTCCCCTGCCAAGCCTGTGTTTGTGGATTATCCCCTTAGGGAAGATTCTAGAAGGGGAACTAGTGAACACAAGCAATCCATACTCACACTTCACAGGAATTGCCAAATAGCACTCCAGAAACATGTGCCAATTTTTCCTCACCGAGAGTGAGCAAGAGTAGCAATTTCCCAAAACCGTGTCAACAATGAATATCTAAAATCTTTGCCAATGTGATAAGTGAAAATTCTCATTCTCGTTCTAATTTTATTGTTATGAGGCTGAACATCTTGTCTGTGTATGGGCCATTTGCTTTTCTTCTAAGATTTCTTTATTATTTATACTGATTTTTCTATTGGTACGTTGCTTAAAACAGTTTTGAATTGTAAAATCTCATAATCTATTAAGAATACTAACTCGTGGTCTATCATATGTTTCCTCCACTGGGGTTTGATCTGCTTGCTCTGTGATGCTTTCTCTGTACAGAAGTTTACAGTGCTCCCTCTGTGGGTGCTCAGACCCTATCCCTTTCTCCTAAGAGTCTTTAAGTATTTGTTTTTAGGAGATTTGAAGTTTCTCGTTTTTATTTAAATTTGTAATCTATTCAAAAGCTGTTTGCTGTGAGGATCCAGGTGGATACGCAGTGTCACTTGTCCCCACATAGCTGGCCCTTCATTCCAGCGCAGCGTCAACAGGTTGCCTGTTACTTCGTTGCTCTTCCGTGGGAAGCCCCGGTGCATCCTTGCGTCTACTTCTGGACTTTTCTGCTCTGTCTCATTGATCTGTTGAGTGGCCCTGTTTTTGTTCCTAAGGAGAGAGGCACAAACTTCCACCGTGAAGTTTTCAAACCAAATTTCTTTCCTAAACTAAAGAGACTTCCTGTCTGAAGATGACACCTACTCCTGGGAGGGGCCCAAATGACCCCAGGGCCGTGACCTCTCCCCTCCACCCAGCCCCTCTGGGATGTCCTCATCCTTTTTCCTGCCCAGTCATGTCCCACATGTGCTCCAACCCCGGCCCCTCTGTCTAACTTCTAAAAGCCCACTCAGCACCGCCGCCTGGGTCAGGCCCTGGGCTGGGTAGCAGATGAAGGTAGTGGTGCACCTGCCTGCGGGAGCCCACGGTCCCCCAGGGTCTCTCCCCGCCTCGGGGAAGCTGTCCTGAACCCATGTTCATTCTGCCAGGAAGCAGATAACCCCTCACCCCACTGCTGTCCTGTACCCACAATGGAAGGTTCTGGACTTTCACGTGTTTCAGATCCGGCCATGACCACTGGTAGGAAGCCTGGGTGTCCACAGGGCGAAGCTGGGCTGTGTGGGCCTGCTGGGCGCGGTCCGTCCTCCACGCTGCTGTCCTCCAGGCAGGGAGGGGAGCAGGAGAGCAGGGGGCACGTGGGCAGGCTCGCACGTGGGAGGCAGAGGCAGCCGACAGCTGGGGCCCTGCCTTGCTGCGCATGCGATGCTGTCTTGCAGGAGCCCTGGAAATGTGGCCCAGATAACTCTTTTGAAGTTGCAAGGATTTCTTAGCTTTGTTCTTTGGGGGAATAAATGGTCCACAGGAAGAAAGCAGCTGCACTGAGAGCTAGCGCTGTTGATGCCAACAGAGCCATTCCTGGGACCGCCCCTCACTCAGGCCCCTCTGTGACACTGGCTGGTGCTTTACGGAGAGGGCATCTAACCTGCACTCTGACTGTGAAGCCAGAGACAGTGAGCGTCACTTTACACACGGGGCTGCCGAGGGAAGGTGGCTGAGCTGGGACCCCAGCCTCCAGATCAGCCTCTGAATTGCTGTGACAGTCCATGTCCCTGGCTCCAGAAAGGGGAGGAAAATGAGGTAGTTTAGCGAAAATATAAATAAATGAAGATAAGTATATTTGAAAGTATATGCTCTAGTTTTATTTGAAAATTTGTGGTTTCCTATATATTCCTGTTTGTAGTCTAAGTATCACGAATCCCTGGTATTCATATCGGTATTGCTACTTTTCAGAGAATTGTCTAATTACCTAGTCTGATTTGGTTTTCACAACGACCCTGAGTGGTGGGCCAGATCCTGATCCCAGATTTCGACCTGTTCCCATCTCAAAGAACATTTGACTCTTACTAGCCCGGAGACTAATTATAGAAAATGCAGGGTTGTGGTTATTGGCCGAGGGGGTGTAGCCCCCAAACAATTACAGCAGGACCGATAGCCGACGTGGACAGACCACTGTCCCTGTGCTGGGTGTGGCCTTGAGGTTCCAAGGCTAGATATCCGGGGACAGTGTTGCTGGCCCAGCTTTCAAGGAAGGAGGGAGTGTAGAAGCTCCAGCCACTGCTGCCAGCAGTCCCGCCCCCAGGTGACACAGATGGAAGCCTTTCATGTCCTTTGATCTGCTGTTTGCATCCCAGTGGCTGAGGCTGCGGGTCACCAGGAGACCAGGGCTGAAGCTGAAAGCTCAGAACAGATGGCATTGGATTTATTTTTGCAAATTGTAAGAAAGGAGTGCCCAACAGTCTGTTAGCTGTGTTGGCATCTGATTTAAATTCTACAGTCAGAATTATGGACTCTGTTAGGTACCAGATTTTAGTAAACCGAAGATTCCATCAATGGGAGCTGCACCGGTACTTACCACCAAAGACAGGGGAAGATGCTGCCAGTTAAATGACGACAGAGCATCCTCCCTGCATCTCACGTCTCCGCCGACTTCCCGCTGCCTGGATGAGCAGCAGATTCCTTTTCCCACTGGACAAGGATGGAAGGAAGGAAGGATGGAAGGAAGGGCCCTTGGAACCTGACTCCACCCCAGCCAGTGCCCCCTCCCTGTGCGCTCCGTGCTGGTTTATAGAGTGACAGGTTTTCTGGAGAAGACTTTCTGCCAGAGGTGGTTCTGAGCCTTTGAGGAATGAATAGGAGTTTTCCAGGTAAGAAAGAAGGAAGGGCTATCTGGTGATGAGCCAGCATATGCAAAGGCACAGTGGTATGCGTAGGACAATGCACGTGGTTCATTATGGCTGGGGCTGGGGAGTTGGGAGTGGGACTGGACAAGAAGTGAATTGATAGAGGGGTGTCAATGGGCGGGGCCACAGGGGCTGCATTAGCCAAGGCCGCAGAATTGCAGAATTGGGCGTGGCTCCTGCATGCCGTGGGCCACCTTCAAAGGGACCTCCTCAGGAGTCCTGCCAAGTGTCCTGTGTCTGCCTCTTCAGTATCGCCTCTGTCTAGACTGAAATGCACCCTCCCCCAACTCAATTTCTATTTCAGTTTTTTAAAGGACTATAGACATCTAACAAAGCCCGTGCCTAATTGCTCAGGGCACAGAAGGCTTCCCTTCCGTTATTTAGCTTGCTGCAAAGCGGCGACTTGGAAGGGGACCAGTGTGTTCACACTCTAGTAATCCCCTTCTGGGGGTACAGACTCGACATCCTCGTGGGCTTTTCTTGCAGTGGTTTTGATGTGAAAATGACTGAATTATGAAAATAACTCAATGGACTGAAATGCAGGCAGAGACTGAGCATGAGAAGTGGCCGTCAGGAGTAGCCTCTTGACACTTTCGGGGATTTTTCTATCCCCACCTATCTCCCACTTTGCTCAGGGGCTTCTCGTCCCTAGGGAAGGTGTCTCCTACATACAGTGCCCCTCCATCTGCAGAACATGGGCTGGAGATGTCTCACTGGGTGGCAGGATACATCAGCTAGAGACAGTCCGGGGCTGCGAGGATGGGCTTTGCAGTCTTATGCTGGTTCAACAGGCAGATTTAGAACGCACCTGCAGGATCCAGGTCCTGGCTCGACTCTGTGGTGAGGAAAATGTGGAATTCAGATGTCTGGACCTGCAAGGGCCTCCAGCCATTACTTCCTATTTCTTTCTTTCTTTTTTTTGCGGTACTGGGGATTGAACCCAGGGATGTTCTACCTCCGCGCTACACCCCCGGCCCTATTTTTTATACTTTATTTTTTTGAAACCGGGTCTCACGAAGTTGTGGAGGGCCTCACTAAGTAGAGAGAGAGAGAGAGAGAGAGAGAGAGAGAGAGAGCGAGCGCGCTGAGGCTGGCCGTGAACCTGGATCCTCCGGTCTCCGCCTCCCAAAGTACTGGGATTACAAGCATGCGCCACCACACCCAGCTACTTCCTATTTATTTCTTAGTGAGACTGTGTGCTTCTGTTGACATGTGAGAAGATAATAGGTTTCACCTGAACAAATGTTTTATGTTAATATGTTAGTGTGTATTAGGGAAAATATACCTAGTACATTAAGCCTTTGATTTCATGAAATATTTTTGTTTAGGATAGGGCTGAATTAGTGCATATATTTCAAAAGTCAGTCATTTTAAAGAAAAAAATTTAAGCAAAGAAAGATGAGTTGCAAAGGGACGTGCAGGAACTTTCTGGAGTTCCCCCCAAATATTCTCTATCTCCATCGTCAAAACTCTTTGAGCTATATGCTTAAAGGGTGAACTGCACTTCAGTAAACTTGATGTTAAAAAATAAATGCATGTTTTGTGTGTCATATGTAGAAGTCACAACAGCAGCACCTGGATGTTCTGTTCCATCCAACTCTGTCCAGTCCAAATGTCATTTTTCTTTCTTTCTTTTTTTTTTGTGGTACTGGGGATTGAGCCCAGGGGCATTCTACCTGTGAACTATACCCCCAGTCCTATTTTATTTTTATTTGGAAACAGGGTCTCGCTAGTTGATGAGAGTCTCAATACTTGCTGAGGCTGTCCTCGAACCTGCAATCCTCCTGTCTCAACCTCCCAAATACTGGGATTATAAGTGTGCACCACCACACCCACAAATGCCATTTTTTAAAGGATGAACGTGAGGCCTAGAGAGGGCCAAGGTCACACAGCGGGTGGAGAAGGGAGTGGGCTTCAAAGCCCAGGGCTCTGATGCGAAGCTCAGGGTTCTCTTTCCTGCCCCACATCCGCCCTGTGACCAAGCCCTGGGCAAGGAAGCTGGTGTTAGGGGAGACCTCAGGAGATGGGGTTCAGTAGGCAGGGGTGGCCCAGCCTCTGAGCAGGAATCAGGGTGCTGTTGAATGTGGAGCAGATGTCTGGGCCTCTGCTGAGCCGGTACCAGGAGAGTCTGGGTGGAATCTGACTTGGAGGCATAGGCTGGGCGACTGTGGATTTGCCTGTGTGGTACTCAGGGAAAGGGCGATGTGCATGGGTTGGCTCCTCAGGTTTGCTGTGGGTCAGTGGTGTGGGCTTTCTAGAATTACCACAGGGGAGCTGGGTGTGGTGGCGCACGCTTGTAACCCCAGTACTTGGGAGGCTGAGACAGGAGGATCGCAGGTTCGCGGCCAGCCTCAGCTACTTAGTGAGGCCCTCCGCAACTAAGTGAGACCCTGTTTCAAAAATAAAGAATACAAAATAGGGCTGAGGGTGTAGCTAGGAGGTAGAATGCCCCTGGGTTCAATCCCCAGTACCACACACACAAAAAAAAAAATACTACAGGAGAGGCACTTCCCCAAGGAGATTGCAGAGAGCTCCTACTGCAAGATTTATAAGTGTCTCCATCGCAGAACTGGAGTTGAAATGTAGGGGCTGAAGTGACACAGACATTCCCGGGCTCCAGAATCATGCTGTTTCTCCTTCAGGGACAGCCTGCACTTGGTAGGAGCTGGCGCCAGTTCTGTCCTGCCAGGCCTTGCCCTCAGGTTCACAGCACGCAGGCAGCAGGACGGGGTGGGGACAGGGCTGTGGGCTTGGACAACACAGCTCTTCCCAGAGAGGAGGAAAGCGAGGCCTTCACCAGCCACCGTGGGAAGGCACGCCGCATTAGAAGTGTGGCCTTTGGGCTCCTAAGAGCAGTGCGTGCTGGCTGCACTTTCATCGCGGGCTGTCCCCTGGCTTCTCTGACGCTGGCAAATACTCATTTGGTCTTCATCCCTGGTGCCCAGCATACAACTCCTGATATCCTTGGAATGGCCAAAGTGCAAGAGTCTTGTATGCTGCTGATTGGCTGGCAGTGGCTGTCCCTACATGACTTCAGGATGGGGGCCGGTCCTGGGAGACACCAAGGCAGAAGAGCCCCACCCCCAGCCTCCAGGAGGGGAGGGGAGCTGATCCCCAGTAGCCAGTGATGTGACCAGTCATGCCTGTGAATGACGCCTCTATGAAAACCCAAAGGGGACAGGTTTGGAGGCTTCCAGGTGGCTAAATGCGTGGAGGCAGCTGGCACGGGAGCCCACACCCCTTCCCACGTGCCTGGCGCTGCGCGTGCCGTCTGTATCCTCTGTAGTATCTCAGATGTGAGTGGAGCATCTCCGCGTCATGTGAGCTGCTCTGGCAGGTGACTTGAACCTGAGGAGGGGTCCCGGGAGCCCTTATATTATACACAGTCACCTGGAGGGCAGCCTGTGGGGCTGAGCCCTTAGCCTGGGGCATCTGACACCAGGTAGGTGACATTAGAACTGAATGAGAGGACAATCAGCTGGTGTCCCCTGCAGAAGTGAGTGTTTTGTGTGCGGGGACACCCCACATCATGTCGAAGGTACTGTGAGCGCACAGGGAGAAGCTGAGTGTAACCCCACGTTCTCAGGACTAACTTCCTCCCTTCTTCCCCACTCCTCCCTCCTCCCCCACTCCTTCCTCCTCCTCGCTCCTCCTTTCCTCCTTTTCTCCAAGTTTTCCTTGGAGAACTTTATCCAGTGGTTATAGTGGACTAAACCTAGTGCAGTGGCTGGGAGTAAAGTAGCCATGATAGCGGCTTGTTGTTGTTTAGTGAGTATGTCACGTGCCTACAGAGTCAACTGCTTTAACTAACACTATCTCATTTAATTCTCACAACAGCACTGAGAGCTAGACATGGTTATTTAACTCCATTCTACAGATGGGGAAACTGAGATCTAGACAGGAAATGAGTTTGCCTAAGGTCCCACTCCAATCTCCTAGCCACTTTGCTGTCCAGCCTCCATCACTTTTGAGCTCCGGCCTTCAGAGGACTTTGAGTGTGAGGGACAGGCAGACAGGAAGACACGTGGCCACATCCAGGAGGACGGGAGGACTCAGGGCCTGAATGGGGGTGTGACAGTTGGGTGTGTGAGAACAACTATGTGGGGTGGGAGGCTTGGGCAGACCCCAGAGGAGGCGACGGTCAAGTCAGTGACCAGGCTGAGAGAGGTGGTGGCGCTGGGCGTGCTGGGCAGGCAGGCAGGAGCCTCCCGGTAGCAGGGACAGCCTGGGCGGGGCGCGGGGGGTGGCAGGCAGTGGTCAGGGGTCCTCAGTCTTGGCTCTGCTGTTACAGGGCTTCAGATCTTGAGGAAGTTGCATAAACTCTTTGAGCCTCGGTTTTCCCACATGGAAGATGGGTGATCGTAGAGATTTCTTCTGAGGGTGTTGCGGGTTGAGTGAGGTAATGGTGGGGAACACACGCAGTATATGGTGGACCTTGGTTTCACGTGGCAGTGGGCTGGCAGGGCCGTGTCACAGTTGGGAGGGTGGGAAGGAGGTGACAAGCTCAGGGGCTGATGATGGGGGCCCTTGAATGCCGGGCTGAAGCACCTGGACCACTGTCTGGAGACAGCGGGTCCACAGGAAGGGCAGTAAGGGGGCTGGGCAGGTCTGATGGAGGCCAAGACTGGTAGAGAAAGACCGTTCTCCCAGACAGCCTCGGCCTTTTGCTCTTGGTGGATGGCAGCGAGCCACCCTCGGGTGTGAATGCGTGTCACCTGTGCACAGTAAGGACGACCACTCCCGATGTGGAACTGGGTGTCTTCTGTTTGAGGACATTAGAACTGTCTTGCTAAAATGGAGGAGCTCCGGGCTGGGTGTGGCTGGATCACACATGTTCTTCTGTGATGGTCTTGGACGCTTGTTTTAGAGGCCTGCGTTTGTAAAGGTGCTTTTTAAAGATTTTGCTTCTTACCCGCGGCATCAGGGCAACGTCCTGGGGCCCAGGGGAAGTCTCTGGGGTTTCGGGAGGAAACCAGGCAGACGCTGATACGGGCGCTGCCGGCCCCAGGTCTGTTCGTCAAGGTCGGAGCTGGTCGAGCAGGTGTCTATTCCTGGATGCAGAAACCACTCAGTTCAGCAGACCCGGCTGTGGACCTGCTGCGTCAGCCCTGGGCAGCCCTGGGGACTCAGAGGCGGATGCGCCTTGGATGCTGCCTTGAGCCCTTCGTGCAGTGGGCGTTTCAGACAGACAACTCGGGCGGCTCTGCCATTTTCCAGCCCCTGGGCTTGGACGGGCCTCTTAGTTTCTCTGAGGCACAGTTCCTTTTTCTCTAGAAAGGTGGGCAGGCAGCGAGAATGATAGCATCTGTCTGAAGGAATCGGGGAGATTTCTGAGCTAATGCACGCAGCACAGGCCTGCAGGGCAGCTCTCGGCCCTCTCTCGGACGCAGTGGGATGCGTTATCATGGGGAGCAGCGGTGTCCCGGGGCTTGTTGGACAGCAGGTGCTCCACCAACTTGGTGGTATGTCTGTAGAAAGAATGAGTGTGAAAATTGGTTTTGGAGGGTTTGGGTTTAGGTGAGTGGGGACGGAGCAGAGGGCAGTGACATTCTGCAAGCAGGGGCAGTGGGAGGAGCAGAGGAGGGCAGCGGATGAGGAGAAAGAATGGTGGCCGGGTCAGAAGAGGTGTGTGCAGAGGGAATGGAGGTGGGCTGGGCTCAAGGCCCCTGCTCCCCAGCGGCGGCTGTGTGCTGGGGCTGCGCTCCTGGCTCTTGGGCCCAGGCAGGACGTGTTCGCCTGCTCTTTCCCAGCGGCGGCTGTGTGCTGGGGCTGCGATTCTGGCTCTTGGGCCCAGGCGGGACGTATTCGGCCTGCTCTTTCCCAGCCTGGTGGCCAGGAGGGCCTGCTCTGTGCCGGAGGTGCTGGTGGATGGTGGTAAGAGGTGCAGGACTCTGGCCAAGTTTTGAGAAAAAAAGACCCTACAGATAGAAAGGGAACCTGATATTATTTGGACTTTATGATATAAATACTGGATTTCAAATGACGTCATTCTTTACCCTGTTGTTTTGATCTTTAGATGAGAAATGAACAGCCCTCTGTCTTGAGCAAGTATGTAGCAACCTTGAGCCATGACATTTCATTTCACCAAAGTTTGTGAGGTCATTCTCCTGCCATTGGGACTATGAGGGTCAGGTGTGGACAGGGGTCCCATTGAGACTATGCGGGTCAGGTGTGGACAGCATGGGGCCCCATTGGGACTATGAGGGTCAGGTGTGGACAGCATGGGGCCCCCCCATTGGTACTATGAGGGTCAGGTGTGGACAGCATGGGGCCCCATTGGGACTAAGAGGTTCAGGTGTGGACAGCATGGGGCCCCATTGGGACTATGAGGGTCAGGTGTGGACAGCATGGGGCTGGGAGAGTGCTCCCTGATAGCAGCCCTTTCCCTTCCTTCTGGGAAGTCTCCACACACACCCCAGCCCCTGAGCCATGAGGGCGGCATTGTAAATTAATTTTGTCTTCTTTCTGAGCCTCTCAAATTTTTTCTTTGATAACATGCATGGTTTTATTTTTGTTTATTTTGGGGTGCTGGGGATTGAACCTAGGGCTTTGCACATGCCACTGAGTGATACCCTCAGCTCCTGATTTTACCCTCCTCCTCCTCCTCCTCCTCCTCCTCCTCCTCCTCTTTCTTTTTCTCCTCCTCCTCCTCCTCCTTTTTCTTCTTGTATTGGGGATTGAACCCAGTGGCATTCTACTTCTGAGCTACACTCCCAGCCCTTTTAATTTTTTATTTGGAAGCAGGGTCTTGCTAAATTGCTGAGTCTTACTAAGTTGCTGAGACTGACCTCCAACCTGTGATCCTCCTGTTTTAGCCTCCCAAGTACTGGGATTACAAGAGTGTGACACCACTCCTGGCTGATTTTACTTTTATAATTAATAATATTTCTTATTTTAAGAAGAGCCAATAAAGGAGTCCTTGCAGTTGGGTCTCTGCCTCTGCGAACTGGCCCAATGCCCACTGGTGGCAGGCGTGGGACTCAGGAGCCCCACGTTCTTGGTAGATCAGTCGGTGGCACAGAGCGCTCTGAAGTATTGGAGCTGTGCAGCTGCGGGGAGGCAGGGAGACGTGTACCTTTGGGTGGAGCTTTTTGCCCCATCCTCATGAGCCTCAGGCCGTCATCCCCGGCGGCCCTCCAGCCTCAGTCATCCTCTCTAGGGCCACAGCCTGTCAGAGCAGAGTGCGAGGCAGGCCTCCTGTTCCTGGCTGTGTTCATGAGCAGCTGTAGGGCCTCTTGGAACTCCTCACCTCCCCCACTGCCCGGAGGCCTGAAGCATCGTGCTCCCCTGGCTCCTGTGCAGCCTCCTGGGGGTCATCTGCTCTCTCCCTCTCCTCACCCAGCCTCCAGGTCCTGTGTAGAACACCCCTCTCCTCTCTTCACGACTGTGTATGGACATACACTTATTAATAAGACGCCAGCTTCCTCTAGGCCAGGCTTGGGGACACTGCTTACGTCAGCAGACAAGGTCCTGGCCCGTGGACCTTGTGTTCTAGTGCATGAGAGGGCAGGAGAGGCAGAGACAGCGAGAAACAAGAGAAGAAACAAGACACCAAGCCTGCCATGCCGCTCTGCAGGCCACGGCGGCACCTCACTCCTCTGCTCCCGTCTCCCCAAGCATGGCTGGCGCCCAGGAAATGCTGGGGAGCTGATCTGGTAAAAAGTAAAATAAAGCAAGTTGGCTCCTGTCATCATGAAAAGGTGGCCTCTCCCTTTGAAAATTCTGTGCCCACAGAAAGCATTTGGCTTCCGAACGTGTCCCATGTGTGGCAAAGGGCTGTGCAGAAAAGTAAGGTTGGCATACATTTCCTTGAGGCCTGAAGCAGAAGCTTGAAATCCTCATTTGCTTAGGAAAAAACAAATGCAAAGTGGTGCCTCTCCCTTGCACCAGGAAAATCTGCTGGACATGAGCCAGCCTTCAGGACCGGAAGCCAGCTGGCCTCCCGGGCCACAGCACTGGGAGATGCAGCTGCCCGAGGCAGGTGCGTGGAAGGCGCAGGTCACGAGCCTCTCGCTGGTGCTCAGCTTGGAGTGTGCTGGAGTTCCGTTAGCAGGTACATGTGTTAGACTCTCGAGGACCACAGGCCTCTGAAGCGCAGGGTTCATGGAGCCATTAGAGACGCTAGCCGGAGCAAGGACCAGGTCCTGGGACAGGTTTTGCAGTTTCCAGCAGCAGGGCAGGGTAGTGGCTGGAAAAAATGCCCCTGGACCTAGAGCTAAGGGCTTTTTTGTAATAGAAATCTGGGGAAGGAAGATGTAAGTTGTTCACATGTTCCTATGCTGGCTACAGATCAGAGGCGGGAGAGTTTGGGACAGGAGGGGGGCGACGAGGAGGAGCGCTGTTTGGGGTGGGGCGGCTGCACGCAGGATGCGCAGGCGCCTGGACTGGTGATGGGACTGAGCTAAGGTTGCCACAGTCATTCGGGAGCATGAGCCTGTCTACTGTTGCTCTCAGTCTGTACCTGTTAACTGATTAACCACCCGTCTCCCCTCCCCTCCATCCTCAGGTCCTGGGGATTCAATTTCGTACATCTCAGCATGTTTTTCTTATCATGTTACCCAGCCACAGCGTCTTTAGGAAGCTGTCCTGCGTGGAGATCATGCCTGCATCCCCCCGTGACTCACTGCTCTTCTCTACCTGCTTAGTACCAGACACTGTGGCAGGTCTCAGGAGCACAGGGGTGACGAGGACAAGGTCCTTGCTCTCAAGGGATGAAAGCTCAGGAATGTCAGCTCGAGGCGGGCAGGGTGCCTGTTGGCTTTGTATTCCTAATGCTGAGACGAGTACCCAGCAGAGTGGAGGCTCAGTAAATACTGCTGAATGAACCACCAGATGGGAACAAGTCGGTAGGTGAAGCCAGCGTGGCCACACCCGTGGGAAGCATGAGAGCAGGTTGGGGGAGACGGTGTCCAGGCTGCGAGCAGGTCCTCCAGGCAGGCAGGTGCCAGGCAGGACCCACCGAGGGCCCGAGAGCCTGTGTGGTGAGGGGCCGGGGAGCAAGGTGCGCAGGGCTGGAACTTGGTGTGCCGGTGTGCGGGCTTGGGAGTTCCTGGAGCTGGGGGCCAGTTGAAGCATCTGCTCAGCTGAGTGAGGCAATGCGATGCTCCTGAGGACCGCATGGAGGCCACCAGGCCTGGGAGACAGAGGAGGCTGTCAGTCAGAGCCCAGCCTTGTTAGTTCTGTGATCCACCAGACGCCTTCCATCCGGACAGTCAGCTCTGCTTTCTTACTTGCTGACAGATGCCTTTGTAAAAACCAAGTTGGAGCTGGGCGTGGTGGCGCATGCCTGTAATCCCAGTACTTGGGAGGCTGAGACAGGAGGATCCGGGTTAGTGGCCAGCCTCAGCTACTTAGTGAAGCCCTCCGCAACTGAGTGAGACCCTGTTTCAAAATAAAGAATAAAAAAATAGGGCTGGGGGTGTAGCTTGGAGGTAGAATGCCCTTGGGTTCAATCCCCAGTACCGCAAAAAAAAAAAAAAAAAAGAATCAGCAACTTAGTGAGGCTCTCCACAACTGAGTGAGACCCTGTTTCAAAATAAAAAGGAATAAAATCAGGCCGGGGGTGAAGCCTGGAGGTAGAATGCCCCTGGGTTCCATCCCCAGTACCACAAAAACAAAACAAAACAACCAATGTGGGCCTTTAAATGGCTGAGTTTCAGTCTTTTTAACATTTCCAGAACATTCTCGTGTCATTTCCTTGTCTCCTCGAGTATGTGGTGAGGAGAATGGCGCCCGCGACCGCAGGGCAGGCTAAAGTCGTGGGGAGTGCGCCCAGGCCCGAGGGAGACCGGAGGACAGCAGGACCGGCCTTTGCTGTGGTGTGGGCTCTATTGACTTCCCATAGAAAAGTTACGATTTGACTCGTTCTTGGAGGACAAACGGGAGGGTGGCCAGGGAGGTGTGTTCTAGACGGAACGAGGCTCCAGGGAGTGCAGGGAACCCAGGGACCCAGGCACCAGAGACCACCTCGTGCAGGGAGCACCCGTGCCTTGCCTGTGGTAGGCGCTCTGCGTGTGGTGACTCGTGCTCTGCTTGCGACGGCCCCGTGAGGTAGCCATTGTTATTTCCTCACTTTTCCAGTGGCGATTGAAGCCCAGAGAGGACAAGCCATCCACCCCAGGACACACAGCGACCAAGTGGTAGAGTCGGGATTCAGACTCTCGCAGCCTGAGGCGCCCTCCACTCCAAGCGATGCTAGAACGTGAAGGGCCACCAGCGGCTCGTGGGCGTGTGGAGGGAGGCTCCGTTTGCACTTAGCATGAGCAGGGTAGTTGGTCTTCTGTTCACAGTTGTTTCGTGTGTCCCTCTCTCACCCCGCTCAGGTTCCGGAGTACCCTGCCTTTCACCTGTGTCCGGGTGCAGATGACAGAAGCCACTCTGTCGAGCTACTTTAAACAGAGGGACATAACCCAGTGTGGTTGGGAAGTGGAGGAGCACGGCCTTGGCTGGGTCTAGGACTGACCCCCAGCGCGACGCTGCAGGGCTGGCTTTCTGGGAGCTGCCACCCCTGGCACTCAGGGAGCTGGGGTTGGGAGCCACTGTCCCAGGGCTGACCCCAGCTTCAGCCGCAAGCCAGGGATGAGAAGGCCGTGGTCACCCTGAACACCAGGGCCCTCGTCTGCTGGCCCACACCAGCAGATGGACGCGCTGCCCACCACTCGATTCCTGTTCATCTTGGAGTCAGCCCTGTGAGAATGAATGATTGATGGAACCTCGGTCCCCGCAGAACCCAAGCCCCAAAGGAGTCTGGGATGCGCAGTTCAGGCAGCACATTTGGTCCCCTTGACGTCATTTCCTTGAGGTTATGAGTGAGCACGGCCCTCTGCAAGCTGCCCTCTGGAGGTCCCAGCTAGTCACAGTCCCTTCCTGCCCCGGGAGCGGGGCCCGAGGGGTCCTGCTTATCGTGTAGCTTCCTCCCAGGCTAGAGGCGGTGCAGGAGCACACTGGTGTGGTGATGCAGGTTCCTCAGTGGGAGCCTTGTGAATTTCCTGACCCCGTGCAGGCGCAGGAGCAGTGCCCCCTCTAGGCTGACCTGGCTGGGTAGGAGACAGCCACCTGCCGCTGTGGTGTCCCTGTGCCCCTGGTGTGGCTGGCCTGCTGAGGCTGGAGAAGGGGGCCTTGCACAGCCCGTCCCACAGGTGGAGGAGGCGGCCGCACGTGGCTCTATTCCAGGCACCACGTGGGCAGCTCCTCACTTTGAGAACACAGCTGGAAGAGCCGCTGCCTGCCCCGCACCCCAAGAGGAGCTGGAGGGGCTCTGAGTGGGTGTCTGAATCATGGAGCGGAGGAGGACTGGAAGAGGCAGGCTGCAGGTGGAATCGCGCTCCCCAGTTTACCTCTTGGAGCCTCAGTTTCCTCATCTGTAAAGTGGGGTAGTTGGCCCAATCCCACGAGCTCCTGGTTGAGATTCAGCACAGAACTCTGTTTAGATGCGTGGCATGTGATGAGTAGCTCTGTCCCCAGGAGCCGCTGTTTTGATTTTTACAAGCTGTCTTCTAGAGCTTTCTGTGTACCGTTAGGATCTGTTGCCACGTGACTTGTGATCAGCCAGCAGCAGTGGGTGGGTGGGGTGTCTATTTATTTATTCATTCATTCTGGGTAGGCCCTTTCTTAGAATTCTGGATTCTTTAGTTTGGGTCTTGACTAGTGCTAATCACCATCAAACATAAGAAAAGCAAGAAAGGGTCACTGAGTGCGGGGCCAGTGGCAGGAGTGACTCTGGCCAGGTGACATGGCAGGGACTTGGCTGCTCCGCCTCAGCTGTCTCACATATGCTGTGAAGACGGGCCTCCCCTGGGGACTGGAGAGGGTTAAACAAAGGGTCCTGTGCTGACACTCAGCAAAGCTCCCTAATGTGGCCCCTTTCCCTAATTCCGGCTCCCTGGGGGGATCGTGTCTCTGCGGGGCTGAACAAGGACTTTCCAAAAGTGCTTGAGCATCCTCATGTTGTTCATGTCAAACAGACTAAGATACAGATTCACAGGGGCCTGCGCTGAGCAGTCAGAGCTTGGAATGGCTCCCTCCCTGCTCAGCCCCCTCCCACCCCCAGTGCCTGCCAAGGTGTTAGGGGACAACTTGAGACCGTTAGTGAGAACTCCTGTGGGAGGAAGCCTGGCGCGGGCTGTGGAAGGTTGAGCTCACGTCCCGCTCACATGCTGCTCACGTTCCACCGTTCTCTAGTGTGTAAAACGGCAGCACACAGCCTCTCTGGGCAGTGCCTGATGGAGGGACATGTGGGGACTAGATTATGTTAATCTGCAAAATGCCATGCATGTGGTGGCTTTTTATTACGACTGGGCCTGGTGGGGTGGGTTCACTCAGGCAGCATCCCCCTCGTGCTAGTCTGCGAGGGCCGCCATGACAGAGTCCCGCACTGGGCCTCAACAGCAGGACTATTTACTTACAGTTATGGAGACCAGAAGTCGGAGATCGAGGTATCTACAGGGTTGGTTTGTTTCTCCCCGGCTTGTGCATCTTGTCCCTGTGCCCTCACATGGTCGTCCCTCTGTGTGTCTGTGTCCTGATCTCCTCTTCTTATAAGGACACCAGTCAGCTTGGATGAGGGCCACCTAGTGACTCCATTTGACTGTAATGACCTTTGTAACAGCCCTGTCTCCAAATGCAGTCATATTCTGAGGTCCTGGGGGTTCGGACTTCTAAATATGAACTTGGCAGGGACACAGTTCAGCCCCTAAGACACTGGCTTGAGAATGGAGGAGTGGTCCAGCCACCCCACACCTAAGCACACAGGCCCTGCATCTGCGGTGTCTGCCTGCCCAGGCCTGCTGGTCCTGCCTGGCCAGCTCCGATGCTGGCCTCTGCCCCTGTATGGTGCCCCAGCCGGAAGGCACCTCTCCTGCCCCTGGTCCACAGTGGCTTATCCCCGTATCATCTTCTATCTTGGGCTGTGGTTACCTATGGACGTGGTAGCTGCCCTTGCTGGACTGGAGGCTGTGGTGGTAGTGGTGTGTGTGTGTGTGTGAGAGAGAGACCAGGTTTCTGTGTGTAAAGAAGGCATTGCCACACTATACGGGTGGACAGGTATAAGTCCATTTCACAGGCATGGCCCAGCCACCTCGACACTGGGATAGGCATGGAGCCAGGCTCTTGGGTGGTCGAAGCAAGCAACTCACACCATGACAGAGCACCGAGTATAGGACACAGGCAGTATCAATGCAGTGTGACCAGGGAAGCCTGCATGGAGGAGGTGTCAGCACAGGTGCCCCAAGGAAGTGCTGCCCAAGTGGAATTGTGAAGGAGATGGAAAGAGGAGGACGGGCATTCCAGGAAGACAGTATCAGTCAGGCTTGGCACGGCAAAGCTATGGTAACAAAGGGACCCTGAAAGGTGGGTTCTAGGTCACACATCCTTGGCGCAAACCCATTGGACCTCTCCCCTGGCAGGTGATTCAGGGCCAAGCCCTCTCCAGGGATCTGGCCTTGCTACCACCTTAACATGCAGGTCCTAAGGGCTCTGCAGCCAGGAAGAGAAGAGTCAGGTGGTGGTGGTGGTGGTGTGTGTGTGTGTTGTACTGGGAATTGAACCCGGGGGCCTTATGCCTCCAAGCTATATCCCTAGCCCTATTTTTTATATTGAAACAGGGTCTCACTAAGTTGCTGAGGCTGGCCTCAAACCTCTGATCCTCCTGTCTCAGCCTCCCAAGAACTGGGATCACAGGTGTGTGCCACGATGCCTGGCTTCATGTGGGGCTTTTAAGTGCCTCAGCCCGAAGTGACATGGGTCACTGCTGCTCACACGCATCATTGTCCTGGTCTAGTCACATGGCCCCACCGGCTGCAAGGGAATCTGGGAAGTTCTGGGCACTAGGCAGGAGATTTGCCTGGAGCGTGTTTGCAGGAGAACGCGGTGTTGATGGGAATGTAGTCCCAGAACTTTCAGCTCTGCAAGAACTTGGTAAAATAAATTCCTTCTGCCCACCACTCACTTGTGGACATTAACATCCTGGCTGGAAAATAGCCCCATGCAGGAACAGAGCTTCAGAGGATAGATGAGTCTGCTTCCATCATGTAGGGAAGGCTGTTTTTAGATCATTGTTTTTTAAGGAATTGGGTTTAACATTGGCCCCTTTCTCTTCCTCTCAAAGGGTAAGTAATAGGGAGTGCTGGCAGTAGGCCTGTTCATATGGAAATGAAGCCTTTATGTTCATGTGTCCTCTAAGCCTTACAAAGGGTTGTGGCAGAGTCACCCACTGTCCCCAAGATCAAGGGAGATGCTGGCAAATGGCAGTGAGCAGGAGAGGAGACCCTGTTCATAAAATATTCAGGAGCACATGGTGCATAGAATTCCTGTGTAGCTAACTTTAGAATTCTTACTGGCATGGGCTTTGTCTTGGTGATTTTCATTAAGATTCATTATTATGATTCTTTTGTGTTCTGTTGGGATGCATTATTTTATATTGTGCTCGAGTATAATTTTTATAATGTAGTTTTTATCTTATTGAATTTATAAAGATCTTAACTCAAAAGGGATAGGGTTTGCTTTTTGGTTGTAGTTTAGAGATTGCATCAACATGGAGAGCGGCTGGGAAGTAATCCGTGCTTTCATTCCCCTTAATTAACTATGGATGTGCAGAAGTTGGCCGACTTTTTTGCGTGCGCATCTTAAATCAGTGCTTTCTTGTAGACAGCAAGTAGCTGGGTCTTACCTTTTGATTCACTCTGACAGTTTCTACCTTTTATTGGTGCATTTAGACCATTGATATTAAGAGTGATCATCAATATAGTTGAATTCATATCTACCATGTTGTTACTTAATATTTACCATGTTGATTAATATTTACCATGTTGTTTTCTATTTGTTGCTCTGTTCTTTGTTACTATTTTTTGTCTTCTGCTCTTTTTGCCTTCTGTGGTTTTAATATGTTTTCATTTTCTTTTTATTAAGAAGATATCACTTGTACTTATTTATTTATTTATTTATTGGCAGTACCAGGGATTGAACCCAGGGGCATTCTACCTCCGAGCTACACCTCCAGCCCTATTTTTTATTCTTTATTTTGAAACAAGGTCTCACTAAGTTGCAGAGGCCTCACTAAGTAGCTGAGGCTGGCCACGAACCCCGATCCTCTGGTCTTAGCCTCCCAAGTCCTGGGATTACAAGCGCGCGCTTCTTTTAAAACATGTTTTCATGGTTGCCCTGGAGTTTGTGATGCACATTTACAGCTAACCCAAGTTCCACTTTCAAGGAACAGCTTCCACTTCACGGGAGTGCAGGTGCCTGTGACAGTGTTCCGTTCCCTCCTGTCCCTGTGGCGTCACTGCCTGTCATCTCATTCATCATAAGCCACGTCATCAAGTGTAGTGTTGCTCTTACTGCTCTGCGAGAGCTGTCACCTGATAAGTCAACTAAAACTAGAAAAGTAAATGTTTTTATTTTACCTTTAGTTATCCCTTTGCTAAAGCTCTTCCTTTCTTCACAGAGATCTGAATTTTAAATTTTTAAAATATTTTTGTTTTGTTTTTTCTTCTATTTCATCTTCCTTCTCTTTGAAGAACTTTTTTAAACATTTTTTTTTTCAAGGATGAAATCTCCATGACAGATTCTTTCAATTTTGTTTGTCCGAGAAAGTTTTTATTCCTCCCTCATTTTTGAAGGATAATTTCATAGGATACAGACTTCTGGATTGATTTTGTTCTCTCTAAACACTTTAAATATTCCACTCTACTCTTTCTTGCTTGCACGGTTTTTGAGGAGAAGCCTGATTAAATTCTTATATTTGCTTCTATATAACTAAGGTGTTTCCCCCTTCTGGCTTCTCTTGGGAATTTTTTCTTTATCTTTGGGTTTCTACAGTTTGACTATGATATACCTAAGAATAAATTTTTGGACATTTATTCTCCTTTGGTGTTCCCTACTTTGTGTATCTATGGTTTGGTGCCTGACATTAATTTTGGGAAATTCTCATATTATTCCTTCATATATTTGTTTGGTTCTTTCTCTCTTTCTCTTCCTTCTGGTATTCCCACTGCATGTACATCATACCTTTTGCAGTTGTCCTACAGCCCTGTGATATTTTGTTCACTTTTTTCCAGCCATTTTTCCTTTTGTGTTTCAGTTTGGGAGTATTCTGCTGACATGCCTTTAAGCTCACTATTTTTCTTCAGCTGTGTCCAGTCTACCAATGAGCCTATCAAAGGCTTCACTTCAAGCTGGGCATGGTGGCTCACACTTGTAATCTCAGTACTTGGGAGGCTGAGACAGGAGAATCCAGGTTCGCGGCCAGCCTCAGCTATTTAGTGAGGCCCTCCGCAACTTAGTGAGACCCTGTTTCAAAATAAAGAATAAAAAATAGGGCTGGGGGTGTAGCTCGGAGGTAGAATTCCCCTGGGTTCAATCCCCAGTACAGAAAAAAAAAGGCTTCACTTCATTTACAGTGGTTTTTTTTTTATTTCTAGCACTTCTTTTTTATCCCTTCTTAGAATTTCTATCTCTACTTACATTACCTGCATGTTCTTACATGTTGTCTGTTTTTTCATATGCACATTAGTCATAGTCCCATCCGATAATTCCAATATCTCTGCCATATCCAAGTCTGATGTTTGCTCTATCTCTTCAAACTCTTATTTTGCCTTTTAGTATGTCTTGTATTTTTGTTGTTTTATTGTTGTTGCTATCATGTGTATCCTTCCACATGGTCCTGAGCTTCAGAGATGAACATGCTGGTTCTGTGACGAGGGTGACAGTGACAGGCGAGGGTGGGAGGTGATGCTGCTGGCAAAAGGAGGAAGGCTTTTGACCTCATAATACTTTTCTAGGGACAAAAATGGTGGCCGTTGAGAAATCTCATAACCCCTGTGTCCATATTTATGATGCCACAAGGATGATTCTGTGCTGGAATTTGTGTGTGGAGATACTGAAAGAGCAGATGACAGGAATCTCAAGGAAGGAGCTTTAAGCAAGAGAGGCTGTCAGCATGCTGTAGGCAGGCTGTGGTGGTTCTGCTCTGTGCCCTAATCCCTGTGCCCAGCACTTGCCTGTGTGTGAGGGGCCTGCAGCAAGCTGTGCAGAACAGACGATGGGCGACGTGTGCATTGATGAGCTTCTCCCTGACCCCTTGGGCCTGTGGCCTTAGAGACTGTATAATGAAATGCACACAGCTTTGATTACCCAGAGCAAGGCTCAGGGTCCTTGATGGTCAGTACCATTTTGTTGAGGCTGGATTGCAATATTGAGGGTATCTGGGTGGAACAGGGTGGGGCCAGCTGGAAGTAAGCCACGCCCACCACCAGGTGCTGGCATCTGTGCACATACAGGCCAGCTCTTATTATTTTGTTGTTGGTTTTGCTCAGTGAGTAGGGTTGGGGGCTGTTTGTAAAGGACTGAGGAAACCTGTGTCTCTTGAAGGATTTTGTGTGTCCTCGGACTTTGTTCATCTGAGGATACCCGGAGGGTGAGTGTGGAAGTGGATATACGTATATCCTTCCTTTTCACCATTCAGCAGATGTCCTAAGAGGGCGCCTGATGTGTCTGGAGGCTCAAGTAAACAAAGCGGCCTGGGAGAGTCCAGCAGGGTGAGCAGATGGGAGCAGGCCAGGACGAGGTGGCGAGGGGCCTTGAGGGACTCCCCCTGCATGCCTGGCGTCTCCCCTGAGGCATGGGGCCACAGCAGGCTGGTTTGTTATCGTTGTTTTTATGATTATTTTCTTTGCAGGGGTGGGATGCGGCTGCCATTTGCGTGGGGGGCAGGTGGGTCCTGCTTTGGCTCACCTGAGGGGGTTTTGTCTGGCAGACAGCCTGTCCTTCATTCTTTTCTCTGCTTGAAGAAGCACTCAGGACCTGGGTCTGCTGTGATGGGGACAAATTCCCCAGGCCCCAGCTTGGACCCAATGCCAGTGGAGATCTCCTTCACTTCCCTCTGCTCTCCTTGTTCTCTCTGATCTAATTGGCCGCACACAGCCATGGTGCCCGGCTTCAGGAAACAGAATGCCTTATATCCACACATTTGGAAAGACACACACAGCAAAACTTACCTGCCCTGTCGCCATGGGGAGCCACCGCTTGCTGAGCGCTGGTAGACTGGGAGCTCTGCCACGGTGAAAGACGCCCATTCCACAGATGAGGAGACCAAGGCCCAGAAAACGCGGAGCACTTGCCCAGATCAAAGAGTGACCAGCCAGGGGTTTGAACCCACATCTGCCGACTCCAAAGCCTGGCTCTTCGCATGGTTACGGTCCCGTTACCGTCTCTGGGCTTCAGTTTCCTTACCCACGGGCACAGCTCTTGCGTCCAGCCTTTAGAGGGGTTACTGAGAGGACTGAAGGAGATCATCCTGTGGCGGGTGTGTCGTGATACCTCACAGATAGAATGTGCTCAGTGAACATTCACGGTGGAGATGCCGTGTTGCCGAGAGAAGAGGTGTGTGTGGGGGCTCTGTCTGGAACCTTCCTATCTCCACAGGCCTCCCGTGTGGGGGAAGGAGAGGACTCACCCAGAGGCGCTCAGGGCAGGAGTTCTAAGGAGCCCTCCTTGTGGCTTGAAGTAGGAGGTGCTTTCTAAGTGGGGCTGCTTGAGGGGGGAGAGCGGGGGTTCCTGAGTCACCGGGAGCACTTCGAGGAGGCTGGAGGACCATACGTGGAGATGGGGACACAGAGGGCATTCCATGGGGGAGAGGGGTGGAGGTGGCCTGTGTGGCCTTTCCCGTCAAGACGTTTTGTGACAGCTTGGCCCTAGCCCGGTCCTCCCTGGACCCCCAGTTAGCTCTGGCCAGGGGTGCTCAGTGCCACTTCCGGAGCAGGGGCTCTGAATCTTCCTCCCGTGTGCCCTGGAGCGGTCCCGTCTCCACCTGGCCTTGCTTAGCCTCCCATGGGCTCATGGCCAGCAGCGGGCAGTGCCATCTCCTGCCAGTGGGCAGTGAGCTCTAAAGCAAAGCCCTGGCACCAGGTGGCACCAAGTGGGCCTCGGAGGAGGGTGGCCTGCAGTTCTCCCACAGCCTGGGTCTGTGCAGTCAGCAGTGCGCGCTGACCATAGGGGTGCTGAGTGTGAGCCCCGAGTGTGGCCTGGCCCAGCGCTTTGGGCAGCCTTCCCTCCTGCACCCCTTCATCTCAGTGCTGACGGAGGCCCGCCCTGGCATGACGGGATGGGCTGTTGCGAGCACTGGGTCTGGCGTCAGCTCCTGGGGTTATTCATCCTGGAAGCACCGAGCGGGGGTTTGGGGCTGGGCATGGGGCAGGTGTACTAAGATGCAAGTCCAGCCTCGAGGGGCTGACAGCGTGTGGGGCCCACAGGGGAGCAGACAAGGGATGCCCCCACCTGCTGCAGTGTGGCCTTCCCCTTTCACCCCAGACAGTCGGGCCGGGCTCAAGCTGCACCTGTCCATGTGGGAGCCAGGCAGCCTCCGCGCAGGCGGTCAGCTGCCACCTCCTGGGCACAGCCCATTTACTTTCTCTCCGGCGTTTTTCTTGTATTCTTCCCAGCTAAAAGCAGATGTTTTTCTGAAACTCACTTGCCTTCCTTAAGAAAAAAAAGACACTGTTTTATTTTAAAAGCAGTAATAGAAATAGAAAATTGGATTTGTTTAGACGAGCATAAAGAAGAAAATAAATGTCACCTGTAATTACTCCCCAATCTTTTGGAGGTGTGACTATCTAACAGCCTCCACTGCGTCCCCAGGTGCCAGGGCCCGGCACCTTGCAGTTCTCAGTAAATATTTGCAACCAAGTAAAATCCAATGAACCAATATATGTATTATTGAAAATTGAGATCATAAATTATATTCAGCTTTGTATTCTGCCTTTTTCACTCTTTGTGACATTAACTTTTCCCCATGTGCAGTTTGCTATCGGGACGTAGACATAATTTACTTTCTCCATCCCTGAGGGCTGAGCATCGTGCTGGCATCGTGCTGTTGGGAAGAACAGCCGAGTGTGGATCCGCGTCTCTGGTCAGGTCCTCATTCCCGGATGGAATAAAGAGGCGCGCACCCCAGCTGCGGAGTGCTTCCTGCGCATCGCGGCGAGGGCGGAGGCCGGTTTCTGAGAACTGCTGTGGTTATAAACACAGGCGGGTCTGGAGAGTTGAGGAATGAATTATGTATTAAGCTCTAATAAGTCAAATCAAAGCAAATGGAGTTCGTGCTTATCCGAAGACAGAATGGACCTGTCTGGAATCGATTGGCGGGGGTGCTGATGACCCCGGATAGTCCCTCCTGGTCGTTGAGAAGCACTGCGCTCTGTACAGGAAGAATGTACGCCTCCTTCCTGGCCTCCCGGCTTGCTAGGCTGCATGGACACCCCAGGGCCCCAGCGCTGCACATCAGGCTCCCCTTCCGGGCACAGTGCTGAGTGTCTACAGTTGCTGGATGCATGACACCCCGCTTCCTTCTCCTGCCACCCCTGTCCTGTACTTCCAGTCTGCCCAACTGCCCAACTTCCAGTCAGGCTCCCGCCCACGAACTCTGGTCTCACTGACTCGGTGCTGCTGAATCCAGTGGCCAGTTTTCGGGCTTCATCTCAACTTCTTAGGAGCCGCCCCCGTGCCTCCTTCCTTCTAGAAATGTTTTTTTCTCTTAGCTTCCTTGAGTGGCACACACCAGTACTTTGGAGGCTGAGATAGGAGGATCACAGGTTCGAAGCCAGCCTCAGCAATTTCTCTCTCTACCAGCTTCTGGCTTATGGTCTTCCTCTAGTTTCATCTCTTCTGCCCAACCCCCAAGGTTGACATTCCTCCATGCTAGAATGTTCTCTTGCCATACTCTGCGTTCTTCCCGTAGGCGATCTAATCCCAGCAGCATGCAGTAGCCGTGTGGCCTCAGGTAGTTTACTCTGTCCTTTCCTGTCCTCATCTCTAAGGGCTGAATGACTGTCCTGCGTCAGCAGGTGTCCCAGGCACTGTAGGACAGGATCCTGGCTCCTGTCATAGGGTCTGGCACATAGTGCCTCAAGACTGTCTCCTGCTGTCGCTCAGTCACTCACCAATCTCTACGGAGTCGCTTTTACGGGCTGGGCTCTGTACAGCAAGGAACAAAATGGACCTAGCTCTTGGGTCCTTGGAACTTACATCCTAAAGTAGGGAAAACAGACGAGAAATAAGTAAAATACAGTTCATGATGGGGAGCAATGGTGAGGGCAGGGAGCAGGGATGAGCTCAGGGAGGCTGCGCGCTGGGGGCAGGTCTAGGTCTGGCTCCCGTCCTCCCTCCCCCACCTCCAGCTGCAGACCTCCATCGGGTTGCTGCCGTTTCTTCTCTTATTAGCTGAGCGACATGGCTAGCACTCAGCCCATGTGTGCCTCAGTTTCCTCATCTGTGGTATTAGTGGGACCCTCTACCTGGTAGGAGAGGAACCACTAACCTTACGAGGTCAAAAGCCTGTTTCTCTAAGTGTGGTCCTCAGACAGTGCTCCTCAGTGACTGGGAGTGTGGAGGGGAAAGGCAGATCCCAGCCCCGCCCATGCCCTGTGCATCAAGCGGGTGGGGCCTGGGACCCGCCTTTGAGATGAGTACCCAGGTGACTGGCTCCCGATGTTCACAGACCAAGGTCTGCGGGTTGCGTAGATGAGGTCATCCCATTCTGATGCGGCAGGGCTGGAACGAAGCTAGGCAAGGAGTGGCCACCCAGGAGCGTCACCTGGGAGCTTGCTAGAGAAGCTAGTCAGATTCTCAGGCGGGTAGGACTCTGCCCTTAACAACCTGCAGGTGGTTCTGACGCAGCTTCTGTAAGAAGCACCAGGTCAGTCTGTGAGTGGCAGGGCATCCTCTAGATGGGGCAGGTGCCTGGCCCAGGGTGCTCCAGGCAAGGGGATGCCATCCCCACCCGCTTTGCTAACTCGGGTTCCCTCTCCCCCCAGGATCCCAAGTGATGGTGGTTTACGCGGAGGACGAGCTGAGCCCTGCAGGACTGGCTAGCACGGCGGAGCTGGGAGCTGCACCTGCAGGTGGGCGGGCGTGAACCTCAGGACCCAACGCCTCAACCCAAGAGGAAGCATGTCTAAAAAAGGCCGGAGCAAGGGCGAGAAGCCCGAGATGGAGACGGACGCAGTGCAGATGGCCAACGAGGAGCTGCGGGCCAAGCTGACCAACATTCAGATAGAGTTCCAGCAGGAGAAGAGCAAGGTGGGCGGCGCAAGGGCACTGGTCTCCCGAGGGCTGGGCTGCGACAGCGTGAGGACAGTGTCCCCAGGGGTACGAGTGGAGAGTGTGAGGGCTGGGCTGCGACAGCGTGAGGACAGTGTCCCCAGGGGTACGAGTGGAGAGTGTGAGGGCTGGGCTGCGACAGCGTGAGGACAGTGTCCCCAGGGGTACGAGTGGAGGGTGTGAGGGCTGGGCTGTGACAGGTGAGGACAGTGTCACCAGGGGTATGAAGAGTGGAGGGCGTGAGGGCTGGGCTGTGTAGCGTGAGGACAGTGTCGCCAGGGGTACGAGTGGAGGGTGTGAGGGCTGGGCTGTGACAGGTGAGGACAGTGTC
>PVJS01020254.1:0-10999 GCA_004027185.1 Glis glis
TGTGTGTGTGTGTGTGTGTGTGTTTCTATTTCTCTGAAAAACTCAGACTGATACATATACTAAATATAAACAAAGGTTTTTTTTTTTTTTGCGGTACCGGGGATTGAACCCAGGGGCATTCTACCTCCGCGCTACACCCCCGGCCCTATTTTTTTATACTTTATTTTGAAACTGGGTCTCACGAAGTTGCGGAGGGCCTCACGAGGTAGAGAGAGAGAGAGAGAGAGAGAGAGAGCTGAGGCTGGCTGCGAACCCGGATCCTCCAGTCTCCGCCTCTCAAAGTACTGGGATTACAAGCGTGCGCCACCACGCCCGGCTCTGGTTTTCTTTTAACCTCAGCCACACCTTCTCTCTTTTCTTTGCTAAATCCTCCTTCTCTATGCAACCTCTAATGATTGAAAGATCCCTAGGCTTAATGCTCTTCTCTTCTGCACCAACAACAAAAGTGTCCTGCGTGGCTCTGTGGGGTCTCTGTCGGTCCCTCTCGGGAACTCCACAAATCAAAGCTGCATTTCTTTTTCACTCTGTAGATATTTGCAGTTAAGTTTCCAAAGCAGACCTGCAGGTGCCTTAGCACAAATCAAGCAAGGCAGTGGTATCGAACAATACCAGTAGTCATTATTTTCTTCATTCATGCAGGTGTGCGCACAGAGCTTCTGATGAAGTACCAAGAGCTTTTTTTTTTTTTACTTTTATGAAATCTCAATCCTTGAATACATTTTCTTTTAATATTCTCTGTGATCGGGCATGGTGGTGCACACTTGTAATCCCAGTACTTGGGAGGCTGAGACCGGAGGATCCTGGTTCGTGGCCAGCCTCAGCTACTTAGTGAGGCCCTCTGCAACTTAGTGAGACCCTATTTCAAAATAAAAGAATAAAAAATAGGGCAGGGGGTGTAGCTCGGAGGTAAAATGCCCCTGAATTCAATCCCCAGTACCGCAAAAAAAAAAAAAATTCTCTGTGATTAAATAGGATGTGTGCATAAAACACATCTGCCACACTCCAATGAACGACTCTTGTCCCCAGGATCAGCATTCATTCAGTTGTTAACGCTGCAAGCTGAACCCGCCTCTTTTTCATGGAACATCATTTTGCTGGAATGAATACAATAATGATGGTCAATCAGAATTGGATATTTAGTAGATGTTTTCTCAACAATAAAGCGAGTCTGTTGCTTCTAGGAAAATGATCAAGAGTGTTTGTTCTTATGATAAAATGTGAGCTTTCAGCTGGGTCCGGTGGCCCACCCCTGTATTCCCAGTATTTGGGAAACTAAGACAGGAGGATCACAGGTTCAAGGCCAGCGGTGTGGTAACTTAGTGAGATCCTGTTTCAAAATAAAAAACTAAAAAGGCTGGGGGTGTCGCTCAGAAGTAGATAGCCCTTGGGTTCAATCCCCAGTAGCCCCCCAAAATTGAGCTTTCGAGAGAATAATAAATTTTGGAAAATGTTTATCCAGCACCTTGAGTTTGAGGGCTTCCTACTATTTTTCCAATAAGATCAATGTAAGATCAATGATCATATTAAATGCGATTTCTTGGTATTGTAATAATGAAATGTGTTAACATCTGGAAGGTTTGCATAACTCAGTGAACTATTTTCCAAATGACGAATGCATGAGGTTACAAAATGAATGAATGAATATGAGCTACTTATCCTTTCAGTGGAGAAAAGAGACCAATGCATTTTAAGTAATAGAGTACAAAACATTTAAGAAACAACTACCATTTAAAAAAATACCGCTTGCCAAGTTTGTGTGTAACACTGAAGTAGGATATCTACAGTTTTTTTTTTTAAACATTTATAAAGAGAGCAACTGCATATCTCTGAGAGATCAGTTTTTCTCACAGCGTTCAACCAGAAGAACATATCACAGCAGACTGAATGCAGAGGTGGGTGTGAGTGGGCTGTCCTCTATTAGGTTAGACTTTTAATTAGAGATATTTGCAAAAATATAAAATAACGCCATTCTTCTCACTAAATGTTTCTGCTCGCCAAATAATCTTTTATTTAAAAAGTGTGCTATCCACAGGGGACTCCGGTTGATAATGGAGAACCCCCAGCAGGGCAAGGGAAGTGGTACAAGGGAAGGGGAAGGGCAAGAAAGAAGCGAATCAGTGGAATTACTATCATAAACAATGTGTACATGTGAGAATATACCAACGTCATTCTCGGTACTTCATACGGGTGGGGGGAGGCGGGGGGGACACTAAGAGCTGTGTGCATGTATGTTAACACCAAATAGATATTCATTGTGATGTAAGATTCCAATGCACCAATAAAAGCACGTTAAAAAAATAAAAATAAGCCGGGTGTGGTGGCCTCCAACTTCCCATAGGTACTTGTTTTCAAAATGGGATGAGTCCAGAGTGCCAGATGGTTAGCACCTGCCTGCTCGCCACGTTATTGAGCTAGTTATTGAGCTAGCATTAATAAAAGGTTGAAAATCGTTCCAGGTGGTGCCAGCACTTTTTGAGTGCCTCTTCAGCTAGATGAGTGATTCTGGCATTATCTCCTTTCTGCTCTGTAGTATCCCTTTGAGAAATTCCAATCAAATCACATAACCCCGCAGTTAAGCCACTGAGACCCAGCACTTCCAATCTCTATTACAGAGAAATGTGCTGAGGTCCCTCTTATGAAATGAACACTAGTCTCTTAAAAATACTCCCTGTAACTGTTAAATTTCAAATGTCCTTTCCCAGCCACCATGAAGGGACATGAGTGTGGCAATCTGGCCCAGGCCTACTAGGTCAGGTTCAGGAGAAAACTCAGCTCTTAGGCACCTGAGTCATTTCCCATTTGCTTCTTCTGACTCCTGCCTTCTCAGATGTAAGACCTTGTACTATGGTTTGAATGTGTCCCCCAAAGCTCATGTGTTGGATGGTTTCCATCTGGTATCATTTTCCTTTTTGCTTAGAGGACTTCCTTTAACATTTCTGACCTGTAGGCCCGCAGGCAACAGATTCTCTTGGCTTTGTTTGCATGAAGAATATTTCATCTTCATTTGTGCACGATGTTTTGGCTAGAATAGCTTACTAAGAATATTTTTGCTAGATATTTTTGCTAGAATAATAGGTTATTGCTTATTAAGAATAATAGGAGCCAGGCGTGGTGGCGCACACTTGTAATCCTAGTACTTTGGGAGGCAGAGACCGGAGGATCCGGGTTCACGGCCAGCCTCGGCTCTCTCTCTCTCTCTCCCTGTCTCTCTCTCTCTCTCTCTCTCTCTCTCTCCTTAGTGAGGCCCTCCGCAACTTCGTGAGACCCGGTTTCAAAATAAAGTATAAAAAATAGGGCCAGGGGCGTAGTGCGGAGGTAGAACGCCCCTGCGTTCAATCCCCGGTACCACAAAAAAAAAAAGAAGAAATTATGAAGTTCAAAGATTTTAATACCATTTAATATTTGCTAAATTAAATTTTAATGGAACATCAAACTATATAGGTCCTAATATTATCAGAAATTGACATTACCAGTAAAAGACATAATTAGTTGCCCATACAGAATTTGTGTGTATGAATCTTGTACATGCAATACTGTACTTGATCACGATGGACCAGATGATAGTGAAGTGAAATCTTCATACAGAATTTGAGAAATTCATTGGCTTGATTTTCCCTTCACCCTCCATATCATAAGGTAGACTCCAAAAATGGCTTTCTACCGTCCTCCAGAGTTTGTGTATCACAAAATATAATAATCGCTTGACTAAAAACCACTACCTTCTAAGAAAGCTGCCAGGTGGTTATACTGATGACCTCCCAGAAATGAAAACATATTAATCATACATTATATAGAAATACAAAACCTTACAGAATGAGTTATTAGGAGTGACTCTACAAGAAAATAATTTGACTATACATTCTTGTTGGCATACAGTGTAAGAATAAAAATAACTGAAAAATCTTAAACTTTAATAATTTTGTGAGCGAACAAATAAGTAATTATATTAATTTGTTTGGAATCGAGTTTTTACATCTAAGAGAAAGGGGAGAAAAGTGGTAAAATAAAAATGCTTTAATTGGGAACCATAATGTTAGAACTGAATTAGACATATCAATGGGAACTTAGGCTTTTTAAAAGAAAAGAGTACATGTTTTCCAATTCTGTCTGCTACAATAAGCTAGGAGCAAGGGGCTTAAGAAAAATGAACGTAATGTGTAAACTCAACACTGAGATCATGACTTCTAGTGCCATCTGTCTAGGATATCCCAGAGAAATGGCCAATTCCATGAGCCATTATTAACCTGGGGCAATTTGCTGTACCAAGGAACAAGAAATAATTCCAATTAATGGGACTATGTCAAAAAAACACAACTGGGTGTGGCAGTGCACACCTGTAATCCCAGTTACTATGGAGGCTGAGGCAGGGGGATTGGAAGTTCAAGGCCAGCCTGGGCAATTCAGTGAGATCCTGCCTCAAAAAAAAAATGGGGATGGGTTGGGGGTGTATCTCAGTAGTAGAGAGCCCTTGGTTTCAATCCCCAGTACTGAGAGAAAAATAAAAAAGTTCACCCAGTGGCCAAAGTGTGTAGGTTTGAGTAATAAAAAATAGTTCCTGTCTTGATTAAATCATGTTGAATATAGGAAAAGGCAAGAGTCCAATGTCTCAGTGGTACACAGGAAGACAATTTGCATAAAGTTGAGTAACGATGGCGGAATGAATAGACTATATTACAGTTAAGCTGTTCATCAAACCTATTATTTTGGCTCACTTACTATCAAAGGAAGAATACAGAATTTAATAAATAGCAAATAGCGCTTTCTGGCTTACAGGAGGATGCCAAGAGAATGATTCCATAGTTGTGACCAGAAGTTGAACAAAGTCTTTTGCGACAGCCAAATGTCAATCAGACATGTTTTCAAATATTCATGCGCATCTTATGGTCAAGCCTATATGAAATCAGCAAAATATATTTAAACTCAAAGTTCTCTAAAACCAGTTTAAAAGACATTGGTGTGTCTTAAAATCCTGTCAAGTTAAAGGTATTTAGGGAAGAAGTAAAAATATATTTATGTATCTTAAGAGTTAACTCACAGTCGGGCATGGTGGCACACACCTGTAATCCCAGCACTTGGGAGGTGGAAGCAGGAGGATGGCAAGTTTGTGGCCAGCCTCAGCTGTTTAACAAGGCCATCTACAACTTAGTAAGACCCTGTTTCAAAATTTAAAAATAGGGCTGGGGGTGTAACTCAAGAGGTAGAAAGCCCCTGGGTTCAATCTCCAGTACCACCACCACCACCAAAAAAAAAAAAAAAAAAAAAAGAGTTGAAACACAAATCCAAGAGATTGGCCCAGACAGTAGCTACCAACCTCATGAACCGACCGTACCAGGTAGGCGCCTGCACAGGCCACACACAGGGACGCGCATGCAACTTGATGGAGCCCCTGACATCTTGTGTTGACCATAGAAAAATTACAGTAGCTCTACATGCATTTTACTGACATAGAAACAAATCGATGTTGCTAGGTAAAAATCCAAATTTTAGAATAATATCAATAGCATAAGAGTCTAATGCCACTTAAGTTTTAGAAAAGAAACGGGGCGGGAGCCTGAGGTCGTGGGCCAGACCCCCACCCCGTGCCGCCCTCTGCAGGGTGCTGGGACCCCTGTTGAGTTTCATAGTTTTTCAAATGACTTCCTCCAGATTACGAGATGACTCTGAACTGTGATGAGCAATCACTGTGTGCAGAGGGGAGCTGGGTTTGCTGGGGACCCGAGGGGACTTCGGAGCAGCCAGTCCTGGGTGAGCCGAGCCCCGCACCTCAACCACCAGGTGCTTGGAAAGCAAGGCAGGACGACCACTTCCTCTGCTCCAGCGCCATCTGCAAAGGCCGAGCCCGGGGCCAGAACACAGGCAGCCCACGCCCACTATCGGTGTTCTCATCTCTGATTAAAACCCAATTAAACGAGCTATTGATTCTAGTATCTGTTGTCACATCTCGTAACAAACATGCCTTGTTGGCCTGGTGTGCAAGCATGTTAATAAAAGAGCAGAATGAGGAACGTCTAAACTGAGAAGCGTATCGAGAGACGCACACCTTCTTTTGTTTCATTTCCAATTCCAGGTAGCACCTGTCCTGTTAGCAACAAAATTTGCTCTTTGTCCTTGGGGGGATCACAAAGGCTTATTGCATTTGATCAGATTAGTGCCAACCCTCCCCATTATTGGTAGATACCAATAATGCAACAAGCTTTTATATCTTTAACCTCAAAATGTTAAGAGTAGAAGAATACTCTTACAGCAAAATAAGTTACTTCATCCCCAGTAGGATACTTTTAAACTAATACCATCTGACAAGTCTGTGAGTGATTTATGGGTGTAAATCCATATATATTGGGATTTTTTATGAGTTTATAAGTAATGATTAGCATTTAGGTGCTACCTATTATATATCCTGATCTAAGTAGCATTTGAACCTGTTAATCTTCCTCCCAACAATGCTAGGGTGGGCGTGTTTTCCTTATTTTGCAGTTGAGGCGACTGAGGCAGTGTGGGCTGGTAACAAACCTAGGCCATTTGGCCCCAGCGTCTTTGCTCTTAGCCATGCTAAGGCATTCCCCATTTCTGAGATCCAAAATATTGTATAGTGCATGTACGTGCGGTAACAAAATCAGGATTAAAAATTAAGAACATAGTAACTTAACTGTCACCAAGAAGAAGAAATTAGTATAGGAAATAGATCCTGCTTTCAAGTATTGAGCAAATTTCGCAATATAGACTTATAGAATATAATTATATTTTAACTTTTATTTTTCTCTATACTTGGGGTTTGGTACAATTGCACAGAAGTGCATTTCTACTAAAATATCCCATAGTTTGCTTTTTTTTTTTTTTTAGGAAGTGGGGGTCTTGTGGTATTGCCCAGGCTTATCTTGAGCTCCTGGGCTCAAGTGATCCTCTGCCTACAGGTGTGAGGCACCACACCGGGCTACAGTTTGCATTTCTAAAGATTTTTGTTGCTGTTAATCTGGATAGAACTCCCTAACTTTTATTCCAAAGTATTGTTTATTCTAATAAGTATTATTGATGAGGTAGAATAGAAAAGATAGAAATATTAGGCAGAAAGGAGACATTGGGAAAATAGAGATTTAAAATTTTGAAAGTTCATAATCTAACTCCATCCTATGGGGTGTGTTCAGTCAGGCAGAAGCCTTAATGAGTCCGCACCCTGAATCACAATGGCTCCTCTCCACACCTGAGATGCTTAATGTAAATAGGGTGGGTAAAGAGGACAAAGGACAGACCCCACTGCCTATCTGTTGCCAGGGAAACAGGACTAAGAGGAAGTCCTGCCCTCTCCTGTGCGACCCTACCTACCCCCTCCTATAAAAGAACTGCGAAAGCACGCAGACGCTCTTGCTTACCTGGGTGGATGGACACGTGCAGGGAGACTCGCTCTCCCTTTCTTGAGATGACCCCCAACCTGTATCCCCCCCCCGCCTTTCTTAAGTTAATTAAACCTTTGCCTTTTCCTGATGGCACGTGTTGAAATTCTTATTCATCATGGAAGCCAAGGACCCCTCAGAATTAGCTGTTTCCCCATGACATTATTGCCCTAACTTCTTACATAAAAAGATTGAGGCTCAAACAGGTTGAATATATATAAGATGACATACTAAGCCACACGGCATAAAGTAGAAATCCTTTTCTAGGACCACATGTATTTCAGATTGCTTATGTAAATGGCTCATATTTATTAACTTACCTTCTTAGAAACAATGCAATTCAGAAGCACCATAAAATATCATAAAAATGTGATTACATACCACCTATGTGCAAGAAGAGAACTATGGCATTTAATTTTAAAATGTAGACCCTAATAGCCGGGCGTGGTGGTGCATGCTTGTAATCCCAGTACTTAGGAAGCTGAGACAGGAGGATCACTGGTTCAAAGCCAGCCTCCACAACTTAGCGAAGCTCTCAACAACCTAGTGAGACCCTGTTTCCAAATAAGAAATAAAATCAGGCTGGTGATGTAGCTTGGAGGTAGAATGCCTCTGGGTTCAATCCCCAGTCCAAAAAAAAAAAAAATGTAGACCCTAACAATTTTGTGCATATTTTTAACTAACAGGGTAGTATTGTTAATCTCTTCTCCAAAGATATGGCATGAAAATTAATTTTTATTATAAAAATCAGAAAGGAATAACTTAGGATTTGATGGCCAGACCCTGAATTTAATTTTGACATCTGGTTTTCTACATTATTTACAGGTAACAGTGATTCGGACCTTCCCCCCCCCCATCTCCTAGAATTCCCCCATATTTGTTATTATTTGAAGATCCGATCATCACTCTCAATCATTTTTGTTCTTTTTTTTCTCTCCCAACTCTGCTGCAAAACTTCTGCGACCCATCTGCTGTGAAGTCTAGAATCTCTTGTAGGTCAGCTCACCTGGTGTGCTGAATTGCCTTGGAAAGGATTGTTAGGAAGTCAACTTGCGTTGCTATAAAGTCTTACTAATTTACTGTATAAATAGATTAGAGTGTCAGGGAATTCCCCGTTACCTGATGAACCTGGGTGGTGTGTGTTTTGATTTGGATCTGTTCAGATCAATTACTTTAAGATGGCAATGTTTAATTCCTATGAGCGCTGCATCCAATTATCCCAGTACTAGTGGTTCAACAAATGTCTGTTGCTTGCATTTCAACTCTTGCAGCCAGTAACTGTTGGAAGTGATTTGATGCCATCGGAGAATAACAGTAACAATCAGTATAGCCTGCAAAGTGACCAGCAATTTCATTGTACCCAAGGACCGATAATGTTCATCGGAAGAGACGTGAAAAAGCCCATTTTACTATGATTAAAGAATGAGTGTAAAAGAGGAGTGGAGTTCCGGGGCAGCTCGGTGCTGTTTACCCAGTGAGGCTGTTTTGATAAAAATCACTTTAAATGTGGAAGGACAATGCTTTCATGTGAAAGGGATTGTTGTGCTAGGTGGTAAAAGACGGAGCCGAATGACAGCACAGATGTAGCTCATTCGGAGAAAACAAGGAGGAGGAGAAAAGGGCTTGGATGGAGGAAGGAGTGGTCGGCCATGCTTCCAAACTCCCGTGGCTGTCCCTGGTCTTTGCACTTGCCCCTGGGATAGTGTAATGCCCTCGCCTCTGGTCCTGCGCCGCTTCCTCCCTGGCGAGCTCTCCCCGTCGGTGGACTCGCGGCCCTGCAGCAGCCCTTCCGTGCTCCCCGGAAAGCTGTTCCTGGGGACCTCTCCTGCTCGGGCCCCACGGCTGCCACGCCGGCTGGCCTGGTGCTCCATCGACTGGGAGCAGGTGTGCTTGCTGCAGAGGCTGGGAGCTGGAGGGTTCGGCTCCGTGTACAAGGCGACGTACCATGGTGTCCCTGTGGCCATCAAGCAAGTGAGCAGGTGCACCAAGAACCGACGGGCATCCCAGCGCAGCTTCTGGGCGGAGCTCAACATCGCAACGCTGCGCCACGACAACATCGTGCAGGTGGTGGCTGCCAGCACGCACACGCCTGCGGGCTCCCGCAGTCTAGGCGCCATCATCATGGAGTTCGGAGGCAACGTCACCTTACACCAGGTCATCTACGGCACCGCCCGCCACCCCGAGGAGGAGGAGGAGGAGGAGGAGGAGGAGGAGGCGGCGGCCTCTCGCCCCCTGGACCTGGATGGAGAGCAACTGAGCTTGGGGAAGTGTCTGCAGTACTCCCTGGATGTCGTGAGCGGCCTGCGCTTCCTCCACTCACAACGCATCGTGCACCTGGACCTCAAGCCGGCTAACATTTTGATCAGCGCGCAGGATGTCTGCAAGATTGGTGACTTCGGTTGCTCCGAGAAGCTGGAAGAGCTGCAGTCCCTCCAGACTTCTCCTCACTACCTGGGAGGCACCTACACCCACCGCGCCCCCGAGCTCCTGAGAGGAGAGAGGGCGACGCCCAAGGCTGACATCTACTCCTTCGCCATCACGCTCTGGCAGATGAGCACTCGGCAGGTGCCCTACCGCGGGGAGCGGCAGCACGTGCTGTACGCCGTGGTGGCCTACGACCTCCGCCCGTCCCTGGCGGCCCGGGTCTTCAGGGACTCCCTCCCCGGGCAGAGGCTGCAGAGCATCATCACCAGCTGCTGGGAGGCCCGCGCTGCGCAGAGGCCGAGTGCAGACCATCTCTCCGCGGACCTGACCTCTCTAAGAGCTGAGCTCGGCCCACTCTGAACCTGCGTGCAGATAAGCTTTCTTCGTTGTTGCTGTTTGTTTTTAAAGAAGTCGAGATGTGCAAGAAAACATATTCGTAGAACAGATTTTTCGGAAATAAAGTCACTAAAAGCTCCTTCAGTCTCCAATGCATTTGCTAAGACAAATCGCAGAGCTCCGAGTCTCTAGTTGTAGTACCGGAGTAACTAACCTTTCCTTTAGATGCTTGTAGGCTCTGCTTCCAGAACACGTGCGTTTATCTTAAGAGTTTCATGTATATAGCATGTGCCCAGAAGCATTCTGCCACCAAGCTGCACCCCTAGCTCTTTATTTTTCTGTTTTGAAACAGAGTCTCGCTAGGTTGCTGAGGCGGTCCTTGAACCTGCTGCGATCCTCCTGTCTCAGCCCCTGAAGTACTGGGATTACAGGTGTGCACCATCATGCCCGGCAGTAAAAACTTTTTTTTTTTTTTGTATTGGGGATTGAACTCAGGAGCTTTCTCCCTCTCGGCTACACCCCCAGCCCAATTTTATTTTTTTTTTTATTTTGAAACAGGGTCTCACTAAGTTGCAGAGGGCCTTGCTAAGTTGCTGAGGCTGCCCGCGAACCTACAATCCTCCTATCTCAGCCTCCCAAGCACTAGGATTACAGCATGCACCAGAAACTATACTTTGAATTTTGAATTTGGATCTTTCCCAGAGCTAGTGATACGTGGTCCGAGCCCCTCACTTGGCGCCGGACAGCAGTAGCAAGCAGGGCTCCCAATTAGCCTCAGGATCATGAGAGAAACAGCTAACACTCTACAGTATACTGTGCTACCAGCATTTTCTGGACACAGGCACAGTGGG
>PVJS01020254.1:11099-32911 GCA_004027185.1 Glis glis
GGATCCCGGTTCGCGGCCAGCCTCATCTCTCTCTCTCTCTCTCTCTCTCTCTCTCTCTCCCTCTCCCTCTCCCTCTCCCTCTCTCTACTTAGTGAGGCCCTCCGCAACTTCATGAGACCCGGTTTCAAAATAAAGTATAAAAAATAGGGCTGGGGGTGTAGCGTGGAGGTAGAACACCCCTGGGTTCAATCCCCGGTACTGCAAAAAAAAAAAACCACATCTGTTCTAAACTTGCATATGCTTTTTGTCCTTGCTGTGGTTCCCTAAACAATACAGTATAATCACTATCTACACAGTACTTGCATCGTATTAGCCATTTTAAGTACAATCCTAGGATCCCAAAGTGGGTGATATTGTTACCTAATCCAGGTACTTACCTGCCCCAATTTGCCGAAACAAATAATTGGAACAAACCTTTGGGAAGAAGGAAAAAGAAAGTTATTGATTTGCTAGCAAATCAGAGAAACCAGTGAACTTAAACATTCGGGAACAAGCCCTGGATTCTCCCTGAACAAAGGGATCGAGTCCCTTTTAAGAGTTAGCTCTTCAGGGTCACGCTGGTGTCTGAGCGGAAGGGACGCAGCTGATGCTTGAGTCCTCCTTGAGTCAGTTCTTAGGCAGGCCCACAGTGCCAGGTTCTCTTCCATCAGTAAATGGATAAGAACATGTTATTTGATAACAGAGGGTGAAGGGAAGGGGGAGGACAAAAGAGGGAAAATGTCATCTTTGAAAGAAGCCATTTGCTGGTTGCCAGGGTCAGAAGCAGGCCCCCTCCTCAGGGGCACTGGAACAAAATATACATACATAAAAGAACATGAATTTGTTACTGCCTCTTTCTGTGTATTCCCTTAAAGAAGGTAGATTTCCAGGACAGCACTGAGTAATTTTTTTATTTTTTCTGAAAAGGGGCCGGTAAGCCAAATAAGTTTGGAACCCCTGCATGACAGGAGATGTACAAAGGTCATACAGAATACTCTACACCATTTTGTATCAGGGACTTGAGCATCCTCGGATACAGATTTTGGTATCTATGGGGAATCCTGGAAACAATCCCTTGCAGATACTGAGGGACATCTGTATGCAACATTCTATGAGCTATTCAACGTTTTATTATCAAATAGGCTTTGTGTTAGCTAAGATGATTTTGCCCAACTCAAGCCAATGTGAGTGTTCTGAGCGTGTTTAAGGTTGGCTAGGCTAAGCTACTGTGCTCAGTAGGCTAGATGTATTAAATGCACTTTCATTGTGACATTTTTCAGCCTAATGCCATTGTAAGTTGAGGAGCATCTGTAATGGCCTTCTCTGTTTATTGCAGCAACAGAAGTTAATGTTGTAAGTTTAAAACACAAGACAAGCCGGGCGTGGTGGCGCACGTTTGTAACCCCAGTACTTGGGAGGCTGAGACCAGAGGATCCAGGTTCGAGGCCAGCCTTAGCTACTTAGTGAGGCCTTCCGCAACTTCGTGAGACCCGGTTTCAAAATAAAGGATAAAAATAGGGCCGGGGGTGTGGCGCGGAAGTAGAACGCCCCTGGGTTCAATCCATGGTACCAAAAAAATTAAATAAATAAAACACAAGACAATTAAAACACTATAATGGGCCAGTTTCATTCCACTATGCATGTTAAAATGAGATTCAAACTAAGCTGAATATCTCCTAAACAGACCATCAGTGAGCTGCATAAAGCTAACCTATTAAAGGTGTGAAAATCCAAAATTGACTTCCAGAAAGAACACAGCCAGAGTTCGAGTTCCAACTTCTTCCGTTCTCCTGGAAACCACACAGTGACGAGGTGAACAAGAGAGATTGAGCCCTGTAAACCCCATAATCAGTGAAGAAAACTAACCCCAAAATACATGCAGTGATGCCGAGGACTGGCCTGAGCCCAGGGGAAGAATACGGGCAGCAGTAGGGGAGGCTCATGGGGGCGGAGGGACCCATTAGTGACAGGACTGAAATAGATACCCTGAAAAATACGGAACCTGAAGAACCCAGTAGGGAGCGTAGACATTGGCGATGAAACTCCTGATGACAGGGATGAGATCAAACAGAGCTGAACTTCTAAGAGTTGATAGAGAAAGAAGAAAGAAAAGAGCTGGGTATGGTGGTGCATGCCTGTCATACCAGTACTTGGGAGGCTGAGGCAGGAAGATCGCAGGTTCGAGGCCAGTGCACAGGAACTTAGTAACTCAGTGCTGTAAGCTACTTAGCATGGTAATTTAACTGTTTCAAAATAAAAATAAATAAATAGGGGCTGGGGGTGTAGCTTAGAGGTAGAATGCTCCTGGGTTCAATCCCTAGTACCACAAAAAAAAAGGAGGAGGTAGAAAAGAAAGAAAGGAGAGAGAGAGAGAGAAAGAGAGAGTGAGAGAGAGAGAGAGAGAGTGTGTGTGTGTGTGTGTGTGTGTGTGTGTGTGTGTGTGTGTGTTAGGGAGGATCCAGCCATGGCAGAGCTCAGAAAGTAGAGCGAAACTTGGCTTCTGTACATGAGAGGGCCACCCTGGTGGGTGGGGACAGGAATACAAGAGAGGCTCAGACGCCTCCTGAGCACAGTTTGCTCTGGGAGAGAAAAAGTTGTGGCTGCAAGGAGAAACTCACAGAAATGCCACGTTGGAAGGGAAAGCAGATGAAGGAAGTCTTTGAGCTGTAGGAAGACCACCTCGCCGGGAGGCACAGTGGTGCGCAGACTGCTTATTCAAGACTGACAAGTTAAGTCAGGGGCAAAGACATATTTAACAGTACAAAGATAAATATTAACAAAGATAAGTAAGACTGAGTTAAGGTGGGGAAGAGATACAAGCTATTAAGGATATCATTGCTCATAGAAGTAGCAAATACATATTGTCTCGGATTGAGGAAATTATATATATGCAAGTAATGAATGAACATACAATATCCAAATTCTAAAAAAATATAGAGACAAGTAAAAATTTAAATTTATCTGAATTAGAAAATAAAAAGCCCATTTACCTGGAAATCTTAGAACTCTTATGCAACTATGTATCAAAAGAAAATGCTAAGCCAGGTGTGGTGACGCACACCTGTAATCCCAGTACTTAGGAGGCTGAGATAGGAGGATCGCAGGTTCAAGGCCAGCCTTAGCAATTTAGCAAAGCCCTCTGCAACTTAGTGAGACCCTGTTTCAAAATAAAAAATAAAATAGGGCTAGAGGTGTAGCTCAGAGATAGAATTCCCCTGGGTTCCATCCCAAGTACCACAAAAAAATGAAAGAAAGAGAGAGAGAGAGAGAGAGAGAGAAGCTAATCAAAACTGTAGGGTTTCTTGAGAGCAACAATTATGGAAACATTTATTATTATCCATGAGATAAAAATAAAGAAGATGAAAATTGGCCGGGCGTGGTGGCGCACGCTTGTAATCCCAGTACTTGGAAGACAGAGACTGGAGGATCCGGGTTCGCGGCCAGCCTCAGATACTTAGTGAGGCCCTCCTCAACTTAGTGAGACCCTGTTTCAAAATAAAGAATAAAAAATAGGGCCGGGGGTGTAGCGCGGAGGTAGAATGCCCCTGGGTTCAATCCCCGGTACCGCAAAAAAAAAAAAAGAAGATGAAAATTCATAGTCTTAAGTAGTAACAAGAATAAAAAAGAAATACCAAAGTTTAAAAAGTTAAGTGCATGAATAGAAGTTAGGGAAAGAACAAAAATAAACTAAGGGAAATTTAAAAATTAGAAATTAAAACAGACACAATGAGTTAAAACAAATAGAACAAGTAAATGAATAAATAATTAGTGTGTTGGCTATCAACAAAACAGACCAACCGCTCGCTAAATTAATTAAAATTTCATATACATCAAATTAGAAATGAAGAGAATAATAATGAAAACAGAGGGATTGTCTTTATATTTTAGAAGAAAACATGGCACAACTAGAAATTAATTTGAACACCTTGAAGAAAATATAATTTCTAGGAAACTGTAGCTTACCAAACCAGATCCAATGAAGCTGGAAAATCTAAATAGACTAATTTGTATAGAAGAAATCTAAGATGTTTAATCTCCCTTTTCCTACCACATAAGACATTAGCCCCAAGTCCCACTGGCTTCTACCGAATCATAAAGACCAGATTATCTTAATGCTACTCAAATTATTCCAAAACTTCCAATTTTTTTAAAGAACAACATTTACATCCAAAACTGATAAAGACTGCTTTTAAAAAAGAAACTACGGGAGTCGGGCATGGTGGTACACGCCTTTAATCCCAGTACCTGGGAGGCTGAGACAGGAGGATCGCAGGTTCACGGCCAGCCTCGGCTACTTAGCGAGGCCCTCCGCAACTTAGTAAGACCCTGTTTCAAAATAAAGAATAAAAAAATAGGGCTGGGGGTGTAGCTCAGAGGGAGAATGCCCCTGGGTTCAATCCCCAGTACTAAAAAAAAAAAAAAAATCGAAGCAGACAGCCTAATTTGTCTCCGTTTATTTATTTATTTTTTGTGGTCATATGCAGAAAATAAAGATGCTGAGACAATGGAGTCCGTTGCCCCCAGAATCCTGAGGGAAAATTGCCTCCAACGTAGAACTCCATATCCAGACAAACTAAGATTGTATGTGCAGGTCAACTAAAAATCTTTTTAGACATGCACAGTCTCAATTTACTCCTACGCACTCTTTCTCAGGAAGCAACTTGAAGGGGGCATGCATTAACAGCAAAAGCAGAACTCAAGAAAGAAGAAAATATGGAATCCAGGAAATGAACACTCAACAGAGAGACAAAGAGAATCACCCAAGATAAAAGTGAGGAGCTGTCAATCATGCACATGTGCTGATGAGAACAATTCCAAAGACTCAGAGATGAAGCTACTGAGCCCCTGTGAGCGAGGGGATTGGGAGAATGTGAGGAGAGTTTGGCACTAACTTACCGGTGAACACGGAGAAAACATAGCTAATGAAACAAAAGGTTGAGCAACAAAAGAAAAGCAAATCTTGCACGACATATGGTACAATTCAAAACAGCTTTATATAGCTCTAATAACGCAACAGTGTTGATCTAGCCAGGGCTCTAAGGACCTGTGATGGAAGGAAGAAAGATGAATTGTGACTAGACGGACCGAGGATAAGGGTGGGAAGAAATTCAAGCCTCATTGTCCAAGGAGAGAAGTCAATAATACATCATGCATTAAAAAATCAAGAACTACCCACACAAGCACACGAGGTAGAGGTGCAGAGTTAGGTACCAAAACCAACAGCAAGATGGAGTTGAAAGTGTTTAGGAGACTCCAAAAGTGGATGGGACATCCTCAAGACCCACTTTTTGATGCAATCATTTCTAGTGTGACTATTTGACTTTTTTTTTCCCCCTTGGTAGAAGCATTCTACCTCCGAGCTACACCCCCAGCCCTTTTTATTTTTTATTTTGAAACAGAGTCGTGCTAAGTTGTTAAGGCTGGCCTTGAACCTGCGGTGCTCCTGTCTCAGTCTCCCAAATGCTGGGATTATAGACATGTGCCACCACTTCCAGCAACTATTTGAATCTTTAATGTTCATGAAAAACTGGTGAAAATTAAGACTAAATTTTAAAAAGAAAAAAAATGAGTATGTAGATATGTCTTAGGTAGGTGGGAGAAACATATATCAATGTATTTTTCCTATGAAATATGAGTTTTAAGAAACAAATATAAGAGATTAAATTAAATCTTCTTCTTTTTTTTTTTTTTTGTAGTACCGGGGATGGAACCCAGGGGCATTCTACCTCTGAGCTCCACCCCCAGCTCTATTTTTTATTCTTTATTTTGAAACAGGGTCTCACTTAGTTGCGGAGGGCCTCACTAAGTAGCTGAGGCTGGCTGCGAACCCGGATCCTCCTGTCTCAGCCTCCCAAGTACTGGATTACAAGCGTGCGCCACCACGCCCGGCAAATATTCTTCTTGATTACCTTGGTATATGTGAATCAACTCATTATGTGAAATTCATACTTTCTTTACAAAGAATATTGAAATCGGCCAGTGTGGGGGTGCACGCCTGTAATCCCAGTACTTGGAAAGCTGAGACAGGAGGATCACAGATTCGAGGCCAGTCTCAGCAAATTTAGTAAGACCCTCAGCAACTTAGCGAGCACCAACTTTCTCAAAAGGGGAAAACTGAAAAGATGAGACAAGCCACAGATTCAGCTAAGAAATGCAGAAGCAGCTGAGAAGAGCTGAAGGAAAGCGAGACAGCTTCCTGCACGTTGCTGAACAGGGCATCGGATTACAAAGAGGGAAAACCTAAAGGTCGAGGAAATAACAGAGTCCGGCCAAAAGAAATTTAAAGGGAAAAGAGGGGGATAAACGTAAGAGAACAATAGCGACCAGTGCCAGAAACATGTCCCCTGACCGAGGGCTCGAGTTACAGAATCTCCCAGACTTTAGAGCTGGAAGTAGGCTTTCCCACTCTCAGGAACAGTGAATCATATCAGAACACACTGTACCGTCAGTCTGACCAAACATTTGTCAAACATTGGGTAATCTTTACTTTAAGTCCTTAACAATTTTTGATTCTGCCACAAAACTATCTGAGGACTAAATTGTTCAAAACAAACAAACAAAAAGACAAAAAATAAATAAAAAACAACCCCTGTTTTCTCTCATATTTCTCAAATGTGACAAGAGTCACGCTAGTCTATATGGTAGATCATAGAATTATCATTATGGTCTACTGGGGTATATCTTTCCATAATTATTTCATAGTTTCCTGCTATTGTAACTTGAGCTAGAATCATTCATCACTAGGACGATTCCGTATATAAAGTCGGTTGGATTTCGCTGCAATCTGCAGTTAGTGGGTTGCTTGGGATCTTCCCTCTTGGCTTTCTTGTCATCCCTCTTTTGGTTTTCTTTTTTTTTTTTGCAGTACTGGGGATTGAACCCAGGGGCATTCTACCTCCGAGTTACACTCCTGACCCTATTTTTTTATCCTTTATTTTGAAACCGGGTCTCACGAATTTGCGGAGGGCCTAAGTAGAGAGAGAGAGAGAGAGAGAGAGAGAGAGAGCGCTGAGGCTGGCCGCGAACCCGGATCCTCCGGTCTCCACCTCCCAAGTACTAGGATTACAAGCGTGCGCCACCATGCCCGGCCTTGTTTTGGTTTTCTAGTATTTGTTAGTATCTTACTAGGGTGTTAGAAGAGAAAAGGGGAGATGCATTTAGCAATTTATTTTCCTACTTTCTAACAGGACCACTAGCCGGTATTGATTTTAATTAGATTTGAAGACTACTTTGAGGTTTCATTTCTTTAATCTGTCCTCACTCTTCCTATTCTATAGATGTGTCCTAAGGCAAAAGAAAAAGAAAAAAAAATCAATCTAATTGTGTGTGTGTGTGTGTGTGTGTGTGTGTGTGTGTGTGTTAAACTCTTTAGTGAGAGCCCTAGTGTCAGACCTGCAGTTGGAAGTCACAACTGCGGGAAGGAGTGGGGGCAGCAGGAAGACAGGAAGACAGCTCTGGGATTTTGTTTGTACAAAGCCTCAAAGATTTCATGGAAGTGATTGCTGAGAAGTTGGGTTAAGAGTCAGCCCCACCTCTCCACCTAAAAAAAGCGGGGGAGAGTCAAACAGAAAATAATGGCTTCTCTTTGACTGAGGAGTTATCCAAAAGCAGACATTTGCAGGTGAAGCGGAGTCAGGGCAAAGTGCCCCAGGCTACCCCAGGCTGAAGGAGAGATCTCTCGAGGCACCTTCCAGGACGGGTTGCCAGCAGGGGGCGCAGGGCGTCCTGTGAGCAACTGAAATGAAATCGGCACCAGGGGGCGCTGTTGGCTGAAGACTTGGGAGTCCCCAGAGAAGGCGGCCTTTCCCTGGTTCTGCAGCCTCAGGGAGCAAGGTGTCAACAGGGGACTAGTGTCATGGCAGTTAGTGGCTCCTGACAGGGAAGCAGATGGAGGGCATTGGGGAGCCGTCCTTCCTGAAGGTAGCCAAGGAAAAGTAGCAGGCTGTGGCCGGAGGAAGCAGAGGCTGGGTGTCCTCTTGCTTCTGTCTAGGGAAGTCGAGGGAACCCAAGAGTGAATAAAATATGCTTCCTGTTTTCAAAGAGCTTCGAGCCTACCACCATTAGTTTTACTAAAACTATACTTTTTTTCCAATAAATACTTTACATACCACATACCAAAATCATTTCCAGATGGATTAGAGAGCATATGTAAGACTGGGGAAAAAATAGAATTGAAAAGTTATTATGAATTTGAAGAGAGAAAGGATTTCTAAGCATAAAAACAGTGGAAAAACTATTAGAGGAGATTGTCAGATTAAATTACAAAATAAGAGATAACTTCTGGATATGAAAATATAAATAAAATACAATGGACTGAGAAATACTTGACTAAAATGTGACAACAGGTTATTTACATTTTTATTATGTAAATAACACATACAAATGAAAATGAAAAATAATCATGCCCTAAGAGAGAAATGGACAACAATCTTTAGAAGTCAATTCACAATAAAGAAAATTCATTTAGGAGACAAACATGAATACCAGGAAAATGTCATCCCCAAAGTATTTGAAGAATTGCACATTTATGGTACACGCTTGTAATCCCAGTACTTGGGAGGCTGAGACAGGAGGATCGCAGGTTCGCGGCCAGCCTCAGCTACTTAGTGAGGCCCTCCGCAACTTAGTGAGACCCTGTTTCAAAATAAAGAATAAAAAATAAAAAAAATAGGTAGAATGCCCCTGGATTCAATCCCCAGTACTAAAAAAAAAATTGCACATTTTTAAAAAAGTGTCTCTAAAACATACACACACACACACACACACACACACACACACACACACACACACTTATACGCACATGCACTGAATTTTTGATGCTAACAAAGTTGTGGTAAAACAGGCTCTCCCGTCCTTGGCTAGTAACAACGCCGATTACTACAAGTCTTTGGAAGCAATTGCAGTTTGGCAGTGTATCAAGAACCTGAAAATGTTTATGTTCACTGACTCAGTAATTGTGCTTCTGGAAATCCATCCTAGGAAACACTACACAATAAAAGTTTTAATTGATGAAATAGTCATGAAGAGCCATTTATTCTGGAAAAATGCAAAACAAGATATATGTCCAAAAATAGTTAAATAAATTAAAGCAGTTGATTCAAAATGTTATGATGATTTTAGTAGCATAGAAATGGCGATTCTACCATGTTAAATGGATGGGGCAGAGAGCAAAATTATGTATTCGGTGTGATTACAGTTGTTTTTAAAATTCAACAAATTTTTCTGGAAACATCCAGAGAGGTCTGGGGGTGTAGCTCAGTGGTAGAGTGCTTGCCTACGCCTGTGTGAGTCTCTGTGTCTGATCCCCAGCATGGCAAAAGAGAAAGAGAGAGAGAGCTGAAAACAAAGTTTTGTTTGTCTGAGGGACTGTGAATATTTCATTTTTTAAACTTTTCAGACAGGTATGCTGGTGCACGCCTGTAATCTCAGTACTTGCTGAGACAGGAGGATTGCAGGTTTGAAGCTTCAGAAACATAAACTGTTTTTGTTTTCTGATTTCTAGAAATTATTTATCATATAAACACTTATTTAAAAATAAAGGGTCACAAAAATTACTTGCATCTCTATATCCCAATATTGAACAATCTGAAAAAAAATTAAGAAAACTATGTAATTATTTATTCTCTACCCCACATATACAAAATTTATTTAGTAGGCTTATTGTAATATTTTTCCTTATATAATGGATCCTTATGTTTAACTGAAAATAAAGTTTTTTTGTAACTCACAAAATTAAGGGTTAAAGGCAAAAAAATTAAGAAAACAATTTCATTTACAATAGCATAAAAAAGAACAAAATGCTTAGGTAAAAATTAACCAAGGAAGTGACAGACTTGTATACCACTAGAAAATATTGCTGAGAGATGTTAAAACAGGCACAAATAAATGACGAGGCCCTGGGTTTGTGGATGGAAAGACTTAATACTGCAAGGATGTCCACACTGCCCAAAGGATTCGGTGTAATCCCTATCAAAACTCACTGGAATTTTTTGCAGAAATAGACATTTTTATTCTAAAACTTATATGGAATCTCAAGGAACCCCGAAAAGCTAAAACAATTTTTGAAAAGAACCAAGTCGGAGGACTCGTACTTCCTGGTTTCAAAATGTATTGCAAGGCCACATTAATCAAAATAATGTAGTACTGACATAAAAATGGACAATTAGACCGATGGAATAAAGAGACCAGAAATAAGCCCTCATGCATACAGTCAAGTTATCCTCAACAAGGGCACCAAGATCACTGAATGCAGAAAGGAGTCTCTTTTAACAAATGGCTGATTTAAAAATGGGCTAAAAGCCGGGCATGGTGGCGCACGCTTGTAATCCCAGTACTTTGGGAGGCAGAGACCAGAGGATCCGGGTTCACGGCCAGCCTCAGCTCTCTCTCTCTCTCTCTCTCTCTCTCTCTCCCTGTCTCTCTCTCTCTCTCTCTCTCTCTCTCTCTCTCTCATTAGTGAGGCCCTCCGCAACTTCGTGAGACCCAGTTTCAAAATAAAGTATAAAAAATAGGGCCGGGGGCGTAGTGCAGAGGTAGAATGCCCCTGTGTTCAATCCCTGGTACCGCAAAAAAAATAATAATAATAATTAAAAAAATAAAAAATAAAAATAAAAAAATAAAAATGGGCTGAAGGCTTGAATAGACATTTCTCCTAAGAGCACATACAAATCATCAACAAACATATGGAAAGATTCTAAACACTGCTGATCATCAGAGAAACACAAATGAAAACCACTTCACACTCATTTGGTAGCCACAGTTTTAAAAACACAGAAAATAACAAGTGTTAGCAAGGATTTGCAGAAACTGGAACTCTTGCACTGTTGATGCGGATATAAAATAGTTCAAGCTGGGTATGGTGGCGCACACTTGTAATCCCAGTACTTGAGAGGCTGAGGCAGGAGGATCACAGGTTTGCAGCCAGCCTCAGCTACTTAGTGAGGCCCTCCACAACTTAGTGTAACATTGCTTTTAGATGTTTAATCTGGATTACTACCTCCCCATCCCACTGTTTAGAGAAACCAGGTTGTTTTCTATAAAATGTCTCACATACTGGATTTGCTTATTGGTTGTGCCCGTTGCCATTGGACAATCGTGACCTTTCATCCTCTTCAGTGGGTAGAGCCAGGAGATGTGCATTTCTGAAATTTTAAAATAAAATAATGCAGTAAGTATATGTAGAATGTGTCACTGATACCTCAGTAAGGCTATTGAAAATTTAAAAAATGCATATCAACAGACTCTCTACCAATTCCTATTTTAAGTCAGCATTGGTAAGAAAAAGGTAACCACACTTTATATGAAAAAGTATATGGCAGATGGCATCCGGCTGTGCACCACACAGAGCTGAGCTCCTAACTGTTGGCCCCTTATTTTCCATAGAAGAAAAGAGAGATCAAGGAGTCCTAACATTACTTTTAAAAGAGTGAGATAAGTAGGCATACATTTAGAAAAAATACTTTGAATCCCCCTAATATCTTGTACTAGAACAGGCCTCAGAAGCATCAAAGAAATAAATGTAAACAAGAAAAGCTCGGAAGTACCAAAACAAACCCGTAGGGATTTCCTTCCTCTCTCCTTCCCTCCCTCTCTCCCTTCCTTCCTTCCTTCCTTCCTTGGTACTTGGCATTGAACCCAGGGGCATTCTACCTCTGAGCTACAACCCCAGTCCCTTTTTATTTTTATTTAATTTTGAAACAGGGTGTCACTAAGCTGCTGAAAGTCTCACTCAATTGCTGCGGTTGGCCTCGAACCTGCGATCCTCCTGTCTTAGCCTCCGAAGTACTGGGATTACAAGTGTGCACTCCCACACCCGGCTGGGATTTTCTTTTTAAGTGAAGTTGTGAGAGACAAATATTACCAAAAACCCAAAGCAAGGGGAAAGATAAAATTCATGTGGCAACGAAATCATAAAATTTCTTTAAAGTTAAAACCATCATGAGCAAAGTCAGAAGGCAATTGACAAACTGAAGCCAAATAGCAGCAACTCAGACCACAGAGTAAGAGCTAATTAGCATAAGTCAACGAATAAAATACCAATCAGCTAATAGAAAAGAATGATGCAAGATATAAACAGACACATCACGGAAAAGGAAACAGACATGGCTTTTAAATACATGCAGTGGTTTTCATGCATGCACAGTAATAGAAACACACCTTTGGGCGGTTGCTAAAATTAGTGACAAGCAGGAAATTGGTTCACTTTACTAGAGCTTGATCTTTGTCCTTTTAATATTCTAGGTGATGAGATGGGACGTGCACATACAACACCGCTCTACCTGCTCACGTACTTTGGCTGCGGGAGGACGAGCATGCGCATAGCTGGGCTGCAAGTGGAGTCGGCCTCTCTTTTCCTGGAACGCCCTTTTTATTGGGAAAAAAAGCAACTGACAGACTAAATATGGCTATTCAGACATGAGCATGTATTTGGAAGACAGTTCCTCAAAAATGCACAAAGCGGGTGTGTCACTTCAAGGAAAACAGCTAATGGCCAATCGACAAAATTTGAGCCAAAATTAGAGCTTTGGAAAACATGTCTGCCCTGGGGAACTGGACAACTTCCCAATACTTGAAGTCTTCAGTGACAAGATCAGTAGTGATGTTAATAAACGTGACTTTTGGATCTTATATCATGAAGTATGTCAAGGTTTAGAAGATGGGCATGAATCAGTCAACCACTGTTTCCCCGATGACCAATGTACGACGTTACAAAATCATTCAAGGTAAAAGACTGTCCACAGTGCGGGAGCGGCTGTAAGCACAGATATGTAGTTGGAAAAGGGAGGAAGATTTAATAACCTGTTCGAATGTTTTGGAATATTCTCCTTCGACATCCCCTTTGATTGGTTACAGTGGGAATCTGAAAGTTCCACTAGTGAACTCCTTGTGTTCTGTTCCATTAAAATCCAGCCCCAGATTCTAGACCTACACATTCTAGACCTTGCTTCTCTGGCATTGGGAGCAGGCTGGAGGGACAGAGAAGGCAGACGCCCTCTTGTACGTCTAGCAATATGTTGGTGGTGGAGAGAGATTCTTGCATCTGCCGTTTCCATAAGCAGCGTTTCAAAGCCGAGAGACCATCTAGTTACACACCCTCCTTTACAAACAAGGAAACGGAGGCCACGAAGATGACTTGCTCTTGTGAGGTGGCACGCTGGTAAGTGGCAGAGCCTGGGCTTGGGCGTGTCCTCCATCTCTGGTCCAGCATCTGATCTGCTGCACTGTGGCCGTTCTCGTCCACACGTCCATCAGAGCCAAGACTGGGGCCATGCTGTGGAAGGCGCTAGCCTTGGGGTGAGCCCGAAAAACCAGTAATCAAGTGACAAATACTGGAATGCAATGTTTAAAACACTCGAAAGCAAAGCAAAGTAACTTGAGACAAACAAGATGTCTCACTGTTAAGTAGCGACAGCACTGACATTATTGACTTTGCCCTTTGCCCTTTGCCCTTTGCCCTGGTTCCAGCAGCCACTTGCACACAGCTGACCTGTGTTACATTCAGCTAACGGTGTGCACCAGACCCTCCACCTCCACCTGTCCCCTCCCAGGCCTCCCCTGCTCACCATTCTCCCAGCCCAGGGCTTGTCCCTGATGCTTCCCTTCTCAGGGACATGTGCAACGCCATCTGCTTCCCAACCATGCTTCCGATCTCCAGTCGTCTCTGTCTCCAAGGCTACTCCCTTGTACTTAGCACCAAAATCATTCTTCACCTAAATCATGCAATGGTCTCCTATTTCCTATTTCATCCCCGAACAAACACCAGATCCCTCCCCTACCAAAAATCCTTCAGCAGTGTGGTGGGTAGAACAGAGTCCCCCAGTGGGGCGTGGTGGTGCATGCTTGTCATCCCAGTACTTGGGAGGCTGAGACCGGAGGATCCGGTTTTGCGGCCAGCCTCAGCTACTTAGTGAGGCCCTCCACGACTTAGTGAGACCTGGTTTCAAAATAAAGAATAAAAAATAGGGCTGGGGGTGTAGGTCGGAGGTAGAATGCCACTGGGTTCAATCCCCAGTACCGCAAAAAAAAAAAAAAGAGTAGAGTCTCCCAAATGTTCTGTCTGAGTCCTAACACCCTGCACATTCACTGTGAATATCTGGAGTCTTTGTGGGTGAGAGTGAGTTAAGGGTCTCAGGATGAGGTGGTCCTGGATTTAGGGTATGCCCTAAATCCCAATGACTTATGTCCTTAGAAAGAAGGGGGAGACACAGAGACACCAGGAGAAGGCCCTGTGAAGATGGAAGCAGAGGTTGGAGTGACGAGTCTACATGGCTGGGACCCCAGGATCGTCGCAATGGGGGGGGGGGCAGCGACAGACTCCCCCTCGGAGCCACCAAAAGGAATCAACCCTGTCACCACCATGATTTTAGATCTCTGGACTCTAGAACTGTGAAGGAATCAATTTACATTGTTTCAAACAACCAAGTTTGTTGTCACTGTTTACAGTGGCCCCTGGATACTAACAGGAGCAGCTTCTCCTTGCACCTGTAATAAAAGCCAGGCTCCAACACCCCTGGGTAGGGTGTGACAGCCGCTGGGTCTTTGACTCCATCTCCATCTCCTTCCACCTCCCCTCAGTTTTGTGTCGGAGCTGCCTGGGCCTCCTCTGTCCCTCCAAGGTGGCAAGCTTTCTTCTTCCCTAGGGATTTGCATTTGCTGCCCCTTTGGGGAAGTCTTCCCCCCAGATCACTACCTGGCTGGTCCTTCTTGTTATCCATCCATCCGTTATTCTCTTTGGCAACACAGTTGAGAAGTCCAGATACTCACTTTCTCTCCCAGCCTCCCTTGCAGCTTGGCCTTGACCTTGTGAGCTAGGCTTTGCTCACCATATGTGGGCATGAAACATCAGGAGCCATGCAGAATCCCTTCTGCAGAGAGTGGAGACCGTGGCAGCAGACGACCCAGTTCCCAGGGGCAGCTGAGGCTGTGGTTTCACACAGTGTCTAGTGGCCATTGCCCAGAGCCTCCTGCACCATCGAAGCTCAGCCCTGCGTGGGCCGAGAATTCCTTATCCAAAATACTTGGGACCTAAAATGTTCTGGGTTCCAGATTTTTTCAAATTTTGGGATATTTGCATAGACATAATAAGATATCTTGGGGAATGGGACCCAAGTCTAAACATGAAATCCATTTGTATTTTATTTTATTTTTATTTATTTATTTATGTATTTTGCGGTACCAGGGATTGAACGCAGGGGCGTTCTACCTCCGCGCTACGCCCCCGGCCCTATTTTTTATACTTTATTTTGAGACCGGGTCTCACAAAGTTGCGGAGGGCCTCACTAAGGGGAGAGAGAGAGAGAGAGAGAGAGAGAGAGAGAGAGAGAGACAGGGAGAGAGAGAGAGAGAGAGAGAGAGCCGAGGCTGGCCGCGAACCCGGATCCTCCGGTCTCCGCCTCCCAAAGTACTGGGATTACAAGCGTGTGCCACCACGCCCAGCTTGTATTTTATATACACCTTATACACAGAGCCTGAAGATAATTTTATACAGTATTTTGGTGCACATTTGCATTTTGTGTAACTTTCTGCTTGTGGTGTCATTTGGTATTCAAATTTTCGGATTGGGGAGTATTTTGGATTTCAAATTTTCAGATCGGCAATGTTCAGCCTATATGACTGGGGAATCGCTCCTGCAGCGTACTCGAACCTTGGTTCCCTTGTTTAATTTAGTGAAATGATTTTAATGAGAAAATGGAGTTAACTGGCCTTGGATATTTATGAAACTTTGCAGAAGAGAATGAGAGTTAAAAAATGGAGCATACTCCTTCATAATGGGCACATGATATTCATTCAGTAAAAGTTCTGACTTCAACCACAGTGGCTTCATTATCCACAATTTCACTGTCAATCTCAGTCCAAAAATATTAAATGGGAAATCATCGAGTATCACCTGAAACAGATGATCCTTCTCCTGCAGTAGCATCAGAGATCTGGTCAGGAGTAGCCTGACACTGTGTCACCACGCTTCCGTCATTCACCCCACTTCATCTCTACTCACAGGCATCGTCTCGCCTCACAAAACAAGCAGGGCAAGTACCAGTACAATAGTATACGAGAGAGAGAGAGAGAGGAAGAGACCACAGTCACAAAACTTTGATTGCAGTTTATCATTATAATTGTTCTACTTTATTATTAGCTATTGTTGTTATTCTCTTACTGTGCCTAATTTATAAACTATACTTGATCATAAGTATGATATATGTATAGGAAAAAACAATATATATGTGTGTATATATATATATATATATGCTTCAGTACTATCTGATATATATATATCTCAGATATATATATATATATATATATATCTCAGATATATATATATATATATATATATATATATATATATATACGGGCTTCAGTACTGTCTGAGGTCTCAGGCAATCACTGGGGGTCTTGAAACATGTCCTCTGTAGATGCAGAAGTGTATAGTGACATAAAGTCCTTCTGTGTCATGTTACTCAACATAATGGGGTTTTGCTTGTCTCAGATGTCATACCACTACTAGCAAAGAGCACTAACGTATGCTAACAGCACCTCGCACGACTGACTGCAGACCCTAGAGCTAGACTGCACGGATCCGCACACTGGCTTTTCCCAGACCTTGGGCAGGCCGTCAAACTTTACCTTGTAAGTAGAGTATGAATAACGGACTTACCTCCCAGGGTCGAGGGAGGATGGAGAGGATTGACAGAGCCCCTGACAGTGCTGGCTGCTAGCACATGCCGAGTGCTGTTCCAAGTCCTACGGGCAATTCTAGGAAGCCACGGGGACTGCGTCTGTGGTCCACTCCCCGACCAACACAAAACGGGCAGTCACGTTTCTATTCTTAAGTTTCAGACTGAATAAGTTCAACAGGAGAAAATTTTTTTTTTTTGGCAGTACCGGGGATTGAGCCCAGGGACATTCTACCTCCGGGATACACTCCCAGCTCTATTTTTTATTTTTTATTTTGAAACAGGGTCTCACTAAGTAGCTGAGGCTGGCCTCGAACCTGGATCCTCCGGTCTCCGCCTCCCAAGTACTGGGATTACAAGCGTGCGCCACCACGCCTGGCTCGAGAAATCTTATTTAGATACGAAATTCTGCAAATATAATTATGTCTAAATATACTCACTTGTGTGAATACTTATCTTTCTTATTTAATCATAAATCTAAACATGTACCATGGGTAAAATAATTTTCTACTGCTATAAATTTCCTTCCCGACCGAGTGGGATAACGCTGTGATTGCAGCAAAAGGCCAGTAGGGGGCCGTCCACAGACCATACAAATAGCAGCATACAAGTTTTTATAAAATGATTTTAAAGAACTACAAAGTAAAGAAGGCTGTGGAAACCAGGTGTGGTGGCACACACCTGTATTTGCAGTACTTGGGAAGCTGAGACTGGAGGATCATAGGTTTGAGGCCAGCTTCAACAACCTAGTGAGACCCTCAGCAACTTAGTGAGACCCTGTTTCAAAAAATAAAATAAAATAGGACTGGGGATGTAGCTCAGAGTTAGAACACTGCTGGGTTGAATTCCTAGTAGAAGGAAGGAAGGAAGGAAGGAAGGAAGGAAGGAAGGAAGGAAGGAAGGAAGGGGAAAAGAAAAAGAAAGGCTATGAAAAGAGACATTGAAAAGACATATTTGGGAATATTTTTAAAGTTAAAATTAAACAAATATTTAATTAAATTTTCACACTAAAATCCTCATTGCATTATGTAAAACTTTTCCAGAGGGCAACTAACTTAATGCTAAAGTATTTAAAATAAGCTAACTCACTGAATAAGTCATCAAAGGATAAAAATATCTAGTAATTGACACAAGGCATTGAGGATAAGCTGAAAGATTCATCTATAACATGGTTCCTAATCCGGGGTGACTGGGCTTCACAGGGAACATTTGACGATGTCTAGGGATGTGTTTGTCACAACTGGAAGAGACAGGTTGCTAGTGGCAGCCAGTGGGTAGAGGTCAGAGATGTTGCTAAACACCCTGCAGTACACAGAACAGCACCTCCAAACAAAGAGCTGTCTGACCCAAAATACTAATTGGGCTGAGATCCAGAAACCCTGATCTACAAGCATGTATCTCATGGCATGGTTCACAAGAGTGAAAAATGGAAAAATGTCTGAAAATAGAAGATTGGTTCAACAAATGAAAGAATCACCCACACAGTTCACCAATATATGGTCATTGAAAGGGATATTGAGCTGGGCACAGTGGCACATGTCTGTAATCCCAATACTTAGGAGGTTGAGATGGAGGATCCCAAGTTCAAGGCCAGCCTTGGCAACTTAACGAGGCCCTCAGCAACTTGGCAAGACCTTGTTTCAAAATAAAAAATAAAATAGGGCTGGGGGTGTAGCTCAACGATAGAATGCCCCTGGGTTCAATCCTCAGTACCAAAAAAAAGGGGGGAGGAGGGTGGAGATACTACCCAAAGTGTATTTATTCTGATAAAATATTTTGTGAGTTGAAGTGTACATAGGGTGTAAGCCCATTATCTCAGAATGGTTGAATTATGCATTTTTGTTATGTTACTTTATACTTTTGTATCCAATGAAGAGCTCACATCTAACATTAGAACATTACTATTTTAAATAGAAATTTGGAGCTAGGTGTGGTGGCACACGCCTGTGATCCCAGTACTTGGGAGACTGAGACAGGAAGATTACAGGTTTAAGGACAGCCTCAGCAACATAGACAGACTCTCAGCAACCTAGCGATATCTTCTCTTGAAAACAAAAAAATAAAAAGGACTGGGTGTGTATCTCAGAGGTAGAATGCCTCTGGGTTCAATCCCCAGTAACACACACACACACACACACACACGCAGCTGCTAATTCTTTCAAGAGAAAAATATTACAAGATGTTTGGAACTACAACTGATAAACTTTAAAGTGGTGATGATTTTGTTCTCGATATCTCTCCCCAGCTTTCCCAGCACCCTCTACCCCTGCCCCGGTAACCACCGCTCTCTTCTCTGCTTCTATGAGTTCGACTTTTTAGATTCCACACGTTAGTGAGCTCATACGGTACTTGCCTTTCGGTGCCTGGTTTGTTTCATTTAACATCGTGTCCTCCTATTTCATTCATGTCATCACAAATGACAAGCTTTCTTGCTTTTTAAAGAGTGAAGAGCATTTCATTGTGTATATAGTACATTTTCTTTACCCATTCACCAGCTGATGGACACGTAGGTCGTTTCCTTTTTTGGCGATTGCGAATAGTGCCGCAATAACATGGGAGTGCAAATGTCTCTTCAAGATACAGAACTCGCTGGGCGTGGTGGTGCACGCTTGTAATCCCAGTACTTTGGGAGGCGGAGACCGGAGAATCCGGGTTCGCGGCCAGCCTCAGCTCTCTCTCTCTCTCTCTCTCTCAGTGAGGCCCTCCACAACTTCGTGAGACCCGGTTTCAAAATAAAGTATAAAAAATAGGGCCGGGGGTGTAGCGCGGAGGTAGAACGCCCCTGAGTTCAATCCCTGGTGCCGCAAAAAAAAAAAAAAAAAGATACAGAACTCATGTCCTATGGATAGATACCTAAATGTGGGATTGCTGGGTCACGTGGTGGTTCTACTTTTAATTTTTAAAGGGATTTCCAGTGTTTTCCAAAAAATAGTGACGTTTTGCATTCCTATTGTCTAATATTATCCTAACCAGCTGCTTCCTCACTTCCAGTCACGTTGGCCATTTTCCCAATACATGCTGGGCCATATTTTGCTTTTTTTTATACTGAAATTCCTTTTTTTATTGTCCAAAAAGTTAACTTGTTCACTATTTTCTCAGGTACATAAAGAGAAAAGCAAGCCGAAGGATAGATATACCTGATTTGTTGTTGAAAAAAATCACAATTGTACTTCTTAAGCACGCCATTAAATCTTTGAATGTCTTTTGAACATTGGTAAAACATGAACGTGGCTGTACACTTTCTTAAGAGACACATTCACCTTTGGGTCTAAATGGAGTCACTCCCCAGGGAGTGAGTAACTGCATTTTTGTCTACTTGATTCAGATAACCACACCAATAAGTTAAAGCCTTAAGATACGAAGTTTCATGTAGGTGACAGCTACTAAAATAAGAATGCGGGTTTTCAGATTTTCTGCTACAAATTCTACTAATAGAGTACTTACAGCTAATGGATTACATTTCAAAATAGTGGGACTGGAAAATAGTATATATTGTGAATCAAAAATTACTCAGGTCCAACTATCACCAAGCAAGTAAGTCAATGCTGTTGGTTGATGAAAGTTTCAGGTATAATTTCCTCCCCTAAATCATCAGAAGTGGACTTCTCAAGAAAGAGACGGGATTGGAGGGGTTAGTGCTCTGTCCCTCACCTGTTAGGTGGGTGTGAGCAAATAATTTGGCTCCACATTTCGTCTGTAAAATAATATGAGATTATTAAGTACTTCCTCCTGCCCTGTATCAAAACGCATTTTCATAGGGCTCGGTAGCCCAAGCCTGCCTACTCCTGAGGCTGAGGCAGGAGGATCGATCACACGGTAGAGGCCTGCCTGGCAACCCAGGGAGACCCTTTATTAAAATAAAATAAATAAAAGGCTGGGGATGTAGTTCAGTGGTTGCAGCAACCTTGGGTTTAATCCCAGTGCTGCAACAAACCAACCAACCAAAGCCCAGCTCCCGTATTTCTTTGCACGCCCCATCCTCAGGGGTAAACGTGCTCAGGACTTGCACTCTCCTGCTGCGTGGGTCCGTTGACAACTCTGTGCATTGTGTTAGTCGATTATGAGCAGATAGCCGGTCAATATCAAGATCTGGGCGGTCGGACCCAGTGCAGTATTCCTTTATCCGAGGGGCTGAGGTTTTCGGGCAGGGTACCGGTGGCAGAGCTGTACCAGCCGGCCTGCAGCGACGACTGACTCCTGCCCCAGAGCTGCTCGCAGCCTGGCATTTTCGCCATCTCTTTCCCGGACCGAGAAGGTGTAGACGTAGATGCTTCTGCTGGACTGCGATGCCGGACGCTGAAATGCCACCAAAGGACATTTCAGGCACTGAAAAATAACTGCCTCCTAATTTGAAAAGTAACACAGCTGGCTTGTAGAAGCATTTTCCCCAACACCGTGTCAGTTCAACTCAGTTACTTGCTCAGCGAGTTGATTTAGTTCGTATAGGAAGCAAAGTTTGCACAGGGGTTGTTTGCACTTTGCCAGACGACAAGGGACAGTGCCCCGGCGTTTCTCGGGTTTTATCCTCGGACCTGTCAATCTCTGCTAGGTGGCCTGAGGGCCGGGACCCCGCCCCGAGGGGCTGTGACTCCTCCTGGCCGAAAGGGGGCGCCCGCGGCCGCGCCTCCCTCCCGACTCCGCGGGCGCTCCAGTCCAGCCTCGTGCGGTCGCCCTTCCGGCGCGCGGGGCAGTTCCACTTCCGGGGCTCAGGGACCCGGATGTGAGCGTGCTATATAAGCGCCGCTCCGGCCTCCAGGCTTTCTTTCGGAGGGCGCCGCGGTGGTGAGTGGGGCCGAGCTTGCCGCCGCCCGCTCCCGCTCCTGACTCACCGCTGTTCTCTCTTGCCGAGGAGCAAGTCGGTCAGGAAGCCGCGCCGCAACCATGGCTTTTAAAGATACCGGAAAGACGCCCGTGGAGCCGGAGGTGGCGATTCACCGAATCAGGATTACCCTCACCAGCCGCAACGTGAAGTCGCTGGAAAAGGGTCAGTAGCGCGTGGCGGAGCGAGGCGCGTGCAGGAGGAGCCATGCGTTCGCACATGGCTTGTTTTGCAAAGGCTAAGATGAGCCGAAAGGTATTTGCGCTGCCTTTTGCCCCAGAAGTGTTCTGCAGTTGGCAATGAGGAGATGCCTACCGTGTTGAATTATGGTGATCGCTGTATAC
>PVJS01020255.1:0-32800 GCA_004027185.1 Glis glis
CACCAAGAGCTGTGTGCATGTATGTTAACACCAAACTGATACTCATTGTGATGTGAGACTACAACGCACCAATAAAAACATAAAAAAAATAAAAGATGTTTCTATTTTTCCATACCTAACTTTGATTTTGCTTTTTCTTTCAAGAAACAAAATGTTAGGATCCAACCAAAGCCCTATCTTTAACCTTAAAACACTTGTGCCCCTTTCCCAGACCAAGGATCTCAAAACTGGAGAAAATGTGCGCTCTGCCCATCAACACACAACTCAGCTGGTCATAGCATCGAAGCCCCAACCCTCTGACCCCAAGGTGTGTGGTTTACTGCCACATTTCCTGCAGGGACTTGGATTTGAGGAAGGGTGTTTGAGTGTTACTCATTTTAAAAGTTATAAATGAAAAGGAGCTTTGAGTAAGCCACTCTGCATTTTAATTGCTATCTGTGTATGTCTTGCAGCCAATTTTGTTCTTACTATCAGAATTAATCTCCATTTATATTATGTATACCAGGGAAAAAAGGGTTGAAGGTGATTTAGCACCGACTCCACAAGAGTGCATCTGGGCCCACAGCTACACTCAGTCCCCAGGAATCTTCCCTAAGTTGCTCTTCATGAAAGAAACAACAACTCTCTTCTGAAAGGAAAACTGCGCAGAAGTCTTTCAGAGAACAGATCACAATCCTAACTCTTCCCTCCTCCCCACATGCAAACACGGCTTTCCAGAATATTGGTATTACTCATGGGTATTATAAACTAAAGAAAGCATTCTACAATGCTAGTGATCTGAATAGCAAACCTTGTAAGTAAGTGGCATCTTGCAAACCCCACCCTCAGAGCAACAGAAGACAGAAAGTCCAATACTCTTACTTCTTTGAAGGAGCAAAGAAGACAATGAACCCAAAGAAAAAAGACCCAGACACTTAAACAATTAAGCTCTACTAATACAACAGGGAGCATGGTTAGTTAGGATTGTGAAACATGGTAAGAAAGAGTTTCTTCTAACTTCAGAAGTTTCTGAAACAGAATGGAGTTTCTTCTGTTACAGAAAAACTAAAAATCTAAGCAGCAGCTTAATGAATATGTAGAATACCAAAAAATATTTGTTTAAAAATCCTCAGGTGAGCCGGGTGTGGTGGCGCATGCTTGTAATCCCAGTACTTGGGAGGCTGAGACAGGAGGATTGCAGGTTCTAAGCCAGCCTCAGCCACTTAGTGAGGCTGTCAGCAACTTAGCGAGACCCTGTTTCCAAATATATAAAATAGGTCGGGGGTGTAGCCCGGAGGTAAAACGCCCCTGGGTTCCATCCTTAGTACCAAAAAAAAAAAAAATCCCCAGGTGATAAAGGTGCCTGTGCTGCTCATACATACATACATATTCACTGCATGTTAGTCGATTTAAAAAAATACTCTTGTCACTAATAAACATCAGGAATGAAGAGATCTAACCCCCCCAAATAAAAGGCTTCCAACAATCAGACCCTAGTGATACACACAGGAAAAGTGATCCATTCCTCAACTTAACAGGTTAATCGATACACTGTCTTCTGACTCTTACGAATGCCCCCCAAACAAATATTTTCATATGCCATGAGAGCTTGGATACGGCAGTAAGATAGCAGGATCAGGGGCAGAAGGAACAAGGCCTTGGTTTCTTAAAATAGCCTAAGAATATAATTTTTAAAGATATAAAAGGGAATGGGCATAAATATTCTTGCTTGGCGACCGTTTTTGAAAAATCTGTAATGAAACTTAATTTGGGGAGTTCCTTTAATGACATCTTTGATTACCATTTAATGCACACAGTGACACCTACTGGCATACTGATGAGCGATGAAGACAAGATGAGAAAATTCATTCACACACAGGGCCTCACAGAGGCCCTGCATCATGCACAGACAGGGGCCTCACACAGGCACTGCACTGTCTCCCGTGAAGTGACATTTCACTTACACACAATATTCTAAAATGCTGCATCAGTCTATACTAGAAAGAGTTGAGGGGAACACCCATAAGTCTGGTATTCAGTTTTAAGTTACTGTCACTGTGGGACTGACACATACTACATATGGAGGCTTTACTGCAGAGTTCAGTTCACAGTTTCCAAAACCATAAGCATTTTTGTTTGGTGGTTAGAGTTAAACCTCAGATCTCACTAAGATTAATATGTTTGGTTGAAGGCGGTCACATAATGTGATAATTTCTAAAAATCATATAAACCAAGAAAATAGTAGTAGGGAGGAGTTAGCTGCTTTATAAACAAACTGTGGCCTATTATAAATAAGCCGTGGTCAATCATAGAAATGAGGCAAGACTTAAGACCTCTTTTTCTGACTATACACAAGCCATTGTTGAATTTAGCCTGAGGGAAAAGAATAAATTCAAGATGAAGCAGCTGGAAAGAATATGGTAAGAGGGTAAAACATCCATCAGAAGTCTGGTGAACGATAGGTAATCTAACTTTAAAACAGAAGGGTCTGGGGCTAGATAGGACAGGAGGTTCCAGAGGAGATAGGAATAGAAGCTGCCACCAGAGAATGGCAGCCTGAAGGCTTTAGCCAGCAGCAACTAAATCCGCTTCAGTTAAGCCAGACCAAACAGCCACTTGAAGATGTGCATGACAAGCTCTGTCTGCGAAGCCAACTTGTTTACAAAGTTTAATTACGTTAAGGACAAGATATGCAACTCACACCCCAAATCTGATGGATGAGGATGAACTGCACTAAACTGCTAAGATGTCCAAGGTGCAGTGAACAGAAAAGAGTGCTGGGATCAATTAGCAATGTCTGCCCGGGGTATGAAAAAGGGAAACTACAACATGTGTGCCAAGGGTCTGCAATCTCATTACCTGAAGATTAAAATCAAACAAAAAGCTCTGCCACATAAACTCACCCATTACATAGTGCTGCACTCTTTTTGTGTATTTACCTCTCTCATTGCTCTGAGTGAAATCGATTTTGAAAACAGATCCTCATCTATTGGCTCAAACAAGCAGGATTGCTGGAGAGGCACTATGATCGCTGGAGGGTGGCTCACTGGCCTGGAAAGGGGTGACTGGTAGCACTTGTGGAACACACTGCAGAAGTCTTCCCCAGACCTCTTACCAGCTGAAGGCCTTTACCAAAATCTCACCCTTCCACCGGAAAGCACACAGCCCAAGTAAGGGCTCTGTGTCAAATCACCCAGACCCAAGTTTGCCTAAACCTTTGCCTTGCCATGATGGCAGACATGAGAGTGTGGATTATCTCACAGGGGCTCATTTCTACATCTGAACAGCAATGAACTCACCACCAATAAATTACATGACTTTCCAACTTTGCTCTAACGTATTCCATCAGTTAGAAATGGCATCATGTTAAAGGGAAGATGCGTTTTACCTAAAATTAATGAAAATAGGCATGAATCATGAATAACTTCAAAGTTAAAACTTTCCCCTGGGTTTATTTTTCTCCCCTATATTTTTACTTTTCTGTCCTATAACTTTTCCTATAACTGTTTCATTACAAATACATATTAAAAATTTTTCTTAATTAAGGTAATCTGTGTACACAGTAACATAGTAATGGAGTTACAAGTCATTATAAGCCAAATTCATAGATCCCTGCTCCATTCCGGAGGCAGCTCTTTTAAATGTTTCTACTTTTAGGTATTCTGATAGTTACCTTGAGAACTGGGTTAATTTGCATATATTCTTCTACTTCTTGATCTGTCAACCTTAAAAAAAAAACATTTAATGATCCCTGTGTGAAAGATGAGGAAGTAGTTTGTTATTTTACTCACCACTGCGCTCATCCCTCCCCAGTGTGTGAGTTATTTTACTTCTATTTCTTCTACTGGTTACTATAACATTAAGTAAGTGTCTGTAAGATCTGCTTAGTATTCTGGGTAAAACAATACTACATGATGAAAACTATCACCATTTCTTGCACAAGTATTTCAAATTGTATAATTTTCAAGCTTTTTGTAAGTTGGACTTTCTTAAGCCTTGAAGCACGTTAACATGATTTACAAAAATGTCCTTCAGATATAGGGAGTATTTACCTGAAACTCTCTCTGGAAATAAGGTCTGTAGGTTTGGGGGTGGGGTTCCCCATTGCAGAATGAATGTCTAGGTAGAACTGGGCAATGGGCAGGGCTGCAAGAGCAGGACCAACCTACACAGTGAGCCAGGAGGACTCGGGAAGGGACAGGCCAAACCTGCTCTAGTCAGCTAGAAAACTGGAACCAAGGAGACCATGTGCTTAATTTCTAAATTCCTTGAACCAATATATATATATAGTTCAGATGTAACCATAAACTAAAAACCAAAATGGTAATCATCATGTGAGGATAATACACTCAATAATCCTCAATGGATATAGTAAGGCCAAGACATTCAGAATAGGCTGCTACACGCCCGGGAAATATTCTGTAGGCCGGGCATGGTGGTGCACGCCTGTATTCCCAGTACTTGGGAGGCTGAGACAGGAGGATGGTAGGTTCGAGTTCAGCCTCAGCAACTTAAGGAGATGCTGTTTCAAAATAAAGCATAAAATAGGGCTAGGGTATAGCTCAGAGGTAGAACACCCCTGGGTTCAATCCCTGGTACCACCAAAAAAAAAAAAAATCTATAGTACCATGCAAGAAATGAAAGGAACTAAAGGGAATTTTGATGCACTATGCAGTCAACATGTGGCCCTAAATACAGAATTTCTAAACCAAACAAATTCCCTGAAAATGAAGGCAGCCAGTCACCTGAAACCATGAATGAACTGTGCAACCATGTTTATTTTCATATTGTAGGAGTGCACGTTTAATTTGAAGTTTAAAAAGGGGAAAATATGTTTTAAAATTTAAAACATATTATTCTGGCTCAATAATACTAGTAAGAGAAACACTTCTCTATACTTTGGTTTTAGAAAGTACTGTTGAACTAAAATAAAGTGATTTACTGAAATGGAGCACTTATAGATCCATAAATTTATTAAATAAGCCGGGCAGAGTGGCACTCACCTGTAATCCCAGTACTTGGGAGGCTGAGATAGGAGGACCGTAGGTTTGAGGCCAGACTCAGAAACTTAGCGAGATCCTGTTCCAAAATAAAAATAAATAAATGAAAAAGTCTGGGGGTATGACTCAGAGGTAGAATCTTTGTTTAACTTAAAAGGTTTCTTTTTATTTTTACTTAGAAGCCAGATTGCAGCACAATGGTTACTTACCATTTACTTATCCTTCTTCTGTGAGAATTTGCAGTCAAGTCAGAATTATTAAAGACACTCAAATTATATTTAAGACCACTAGGTATGGTCATACCACAATGTTCATACATACCACTATGTATGCACAAGACCCTGGCTTTGATTCCCAGCACCAAAAAAACCAACCAAACAAACAAACAAAGCAAAACAAAACAAACAAACAAACACAAAACAACACTAGATACCGGGCCACTTCTCTTCCTAGTCTAATTCCTTCTAAAATTTCCCCACCATTGGACTTTAAGTATTTCAGGGGCAAAAGAGAAATCTTATTCATTCTATTACCAAACAGTACTAAGATGCCTTTCCTATCATAGGTGTTCACAAAAATATTGGCTGCAAGAGCATTATTTGTAAAAGAAAAAACTCTTAAACCAACCCAAAGGCCCATTCAAGGAGGCTAGTGGATAAACTATGGTACACAAATGAAGTACAAAGTAGCCATTAGAAAACAAGGTTCTTATAAACTCATACCCAGTGTTTTCTCATTGACTGAAAAAATTACCAGAGCAAAAAAGATTATATGTGCCACTGTGCTTGACCTTTTATTAATAATTTGAAAAGCCAGTGAACTGAAAACTACTTTAACTGAAAATAGCATTTTCAAAGGAAGATAATTAGTTGTTTTGATAGCTGGCTCTGAATTTTTAAAATTTAAGTTTACTTATTTAAAAAAACTGTTAGTGCATTGTAGTTGTACATGACATTAAGATTCATAGTGATACATTCATATATACACATAATATTTGGTCTGTTTCATTTTTTAACTGATACATAAAACATAAAAATAGAACACATTTTTAAGGGTAACATGATTATACACTCTCACACACAAATACAGACATGTACATATACATATATACATACATACAAATTGTATAATGTTTAAATTAGGACAAACATATCTATCTCCTCAAATACTAATCATTTCTGTGATGAAAACTTTCAAAATCCTTTCTTCTAGGTTTTTGAAATGCACAGTATTATCTATTGTCTCCCTATTGTACAAGAGCACACCAGAACATCTTACTCCTAATTATAACTTAGTACCAATGATCTACCTTCCCCCATAGGTCCCTCTCCACTATTCTCTCCAGCACCTCTTACTACTCTACTTGCCATTCTACTCTCAATGGTCCTTAATTTCTTAAAAAATATATATTTTTATTTTAATTAACCCACAGTAATTGTGCATAGTTATGGGGTACCGTGTGACATTTCAATATGTGTATCCAACGTGTAACAATCAGATCAGAGTAACTGCACAGCTGTCACCTCAAGACACTGATCTTCGCTTTGTCTTGGGAACATTAAAAATCCTCTCCACCAGCTATTCCAAAATATTCAATTGATTCTTGTCAACCATAGTTGCTCTCCTGTGCTACAGAACATCAGATGTTATTCCTCCTATGCAACCTCACGCCTTGGCCCTTAATTTTTGTCTCTGTATTTTTCCCGTAAGTCCTACATTACTGCTTGTGATGATCAGAAGGTTTCAGGGACACAGACACCATAAGTATCCATACTGGATCCAGAACACAGGGCACAGAAACAAGGGCAGGAGTTCTCTCCAAGCTGGCCAAGGCTAGGAGGCTGAGAGGTTCTGAACACAGAACTAGCTGATGCCAAAATGGTACCAAGTTCAAGCTCCAAAAGTCAGGGTGCACTTTACACACCTCTTCAAGTAGCTAGCCTTGTCCATGGCTCAGCAACGAAGTCTAAATCACATCAGAGAGGAGATGTAGAATAATATTAACAAGATATGTGGTTATGTGGGAGGGAGTAGAGGCATCCTAACCCTAAATTCAGCCACAGTTGGCTAAATTTCATGTATAAAATTCACAATCCTAGTTGGGCATGGTGGTGCGCACCTGTAATCCCAACACTTGGGAGCCTGAGACAGGAGGATCATTGAGACAGCCTCAATTTAGAGAGGCCCTCAGCAACTTAGTGAGACCTTGTTTCAAAATAAAAAAATTAAAGAGGGCTGGGGGTGTAGCTCAGAGGTAGAATGTCCCTAGGTTCAATACCCAGTCCAAAAAAAAAAAAAAATCACAATCCTTAGCAGGACTCAGTGGCGCATGCCTGTAATCCTAGTACTTGAGAGGATGAGATAGTAGAATAACAAGTTCGAGGCCAGCTTGCTGTAATTTAGCAAGACCCTGTTTCAAAATAAAAAATAAAAACTGTTGGGGGTGTAGCTCAGAAGTAGGACCCCCAGGGGTTCAATCCCCATTACCACAAAAAATATTTCACAATCTTTATATCATGGAAATTATGTGCAAGTGAATTATCTCATAATTAGACAAACTTTCATGCTTGTAAGGGCAAAGTCTATGGAATTACAGCTCCACAACATCTTTTATTTACTGTGTGCTCTCTCCCTATCAGGCACTGTATATACGTACAGTGTCTATACATACAGATAGAGACATACATGATTTGATCCTCAACATAACCATATGATATAGTCATCATAATCCTTACTCTGTAGATAAGAAATCTGAAGCTTAGCACAACCGGTCAAACTGTCTGAAGTCTAACAGACTAAATCAACACAGATCTCTCTGACTCAAAGCCTTGTGCTCTAAGTCCTGGGTACTCAGCTTCTCAAACTTGAATGTGCAGCTGGGTGTAGGGGCACATGCCTGTAATTCTAGTACCTGGGAGGCTGAGACAGGAGGATCGCAGGGTCGAGAACAGCCTCAGCAACTTAGTGAGACTCTCAGCAACCTAGCAAGACCCTGTTTCTTTTTTTTTTTTTTTTAGGGATTGAACCCAGGGGCATTCTACCCCGGCCCTATATTTTGAAACCGGGTCTCACGAAGTTGCAGAGGGCCTCACTAAGTAGCTGAGGCTGGCTGTGAACCAGGATCCTCCGGTCTCCACCTCCCAAGTACTGGGATTACAAGCATACGCCACCATGCCCAGCTGCAAGGACCTGTTTCAAAACAAAAAATGAAAAGGGCTAGGGGTGTGGCTCGCAGGTAGAACGCCCCACCCCTGAGTTCAATCCCCAGTACCAAAACAAAACAAAACACACACACAAAAAAACTTGAATGTGCATGTGAATACCTTAGGGATGATCTAGTGAGAACACAGACCGACTCTGCAGGTCTGGGATGGGACCTGAGAAGCTGAATTTCTAACACACGTCTACCAATGCTGCTGATCCACAGGCCACACTTTAAGTAGCAAGGGGCTAAATAAGCCATTGCATTAGACTGACGATATTCTTACAGCTGTGGCTTCTAAAAGTCAAGTCTGTTGCCAGTAATACATTTCTAGAGGCAACTCAAGAAAAAAAAAACAATAAATTTTATAGATATTAAGCTGTGAAACAAGTTTTCTTTTCAATCAGAAAATATAACTCTACAGCCTAAAACTATGTTTGCCTTTTTTTTTCTAAAAGTAATTTTTAATGAAATAAAACAAATCTCCCATTTTTCTGCACATACTCTCCTGTTGTCTTTGGCCAGACGAGTCTTTATGTCCTATGTCCAAACCAGATGCCTCCTGTGTTTCTACAAGGAAACCATCAGAATCTATTAAAATTACTGTACACTGATAGCAGCGGGGACATGACAAATCGCAGGCCAAGAGTCAGATACCACAGAATGTGTTTCAGGGCTTAGGGGCCAGGCCTATTTGCAACCAAATGATATTGTGTGAGGCTGGCGCGCTCAGTGCATGACAAACTGGTGCAATTTCAGCGCTGTCTGCGGCCAGGGGAGATTTCTCTGATGCTGCTTGTGGTTAGTTTACAGAATTGTGCAGAGTTCCCAGATTTGAATCACTTGGGGCTTGAAAGGGCTTCCCTTGACAAGCTACAAATAATTACACTCTACTCTTTCCATTGTAGTCTATTATTTTGCCCCCCTTATCTCTAGGATGTGAGCTTTTGTGAACAAGCAAGGTTGGCTTCTATTTTGACCACAACACAACACAACATTGTTCTTTTCTGATATGATAAATAAAACAAGGTCTTGCAGACTAAACATTTTTATCAGGTCCATTTTCCCCCTTTTTTATAGGCAAAAATCAACTATGGGCTCTATTAGAAGGGTTGAGCTGGACATAAACTGGCAGGCAGGTGCATGTATCCTCTCTTAGTGATGTGATCCAACTATCTGGTTTTTGTAAAAGCTCATTTGAAAAATGGGGCATTGACTAGCAGATAAACGGCAGATGGGCAGTAGAGTTCACAGGGTTTCTACTTCCCTTATCCCCCGCCCCCCAGCTCCATTCTAATAGCTTCTTCATCCAGCTCTCCTTCTTGGGGGGGTGGGTCCTGGAGATGGAACCCAAGAGCATTCTACCTCCAAGCTACACCCCTGGCCCTATTTTATATTTTATATTTTTGGTACTGGGGATTGAACCCAGAGGCATTCTACCTCCAAGCTACACCCCCAGCCTGATTTTATTTCTTATTTGGAAACATGGTCTTGCTAAGTTGAGGAGGCTGGCTTTGAACCTGTGATCCTCCTGTCTCAGCCTCCCAAGTACTGGGATTACAAGCATGCGCCACCATACCCGACTTTTATTTTTAAACAGGGTCTCACTAAGTTGCTGAGGCTGGGCTCCAACCTGTGCTCCCCCTTTCTCAGCCTTCCAAGTACTGGGATTATACGTGTGTGCCACTATGCCGGCTCATCCATGTGTTCTTAATGGAAAAGTTTTTGCAGTTTGGGATGCAATTAGAACAAAGCTGCCTTATATCCGTGGCACGCTTCTCAGAAACACCAGCACTCAGGTTCAAGCTTCCTGTTCCGTCTATGAAAGATTTTAGAGTCTACCTCCCACTGTAAGGCATCTCCTAAATATATTGATTAGTGCTCTATATATTTCCATTTGATAAACACAGTTTCATTTATATTGTGATACTTTCCCAAAGAAAACACAAGATTGGAGTAGGCAATTTTCTATCTAAACTATGACTTTAACATTTCATAAAGTTCTAGTCCCTAAAAATTCCTCTTAAAAAAATCTACAATGGCAGTTAATGTTGATTCAAATAAAATAATCTGAACATTTTCTTTTGAAATTTATTTGTTAAGCCCTCCCTACCTATGGGTAAAAGTATTGGCTATTCCAAGCCTCTGCATTTAATTTTTGTAATAACCCAATAACATAGACATAATTGATTTAATTATATTAGTTATTACTCTCCCCACTTTAGAAATAAGGAAACTGAGGCACAGAGAGGTAAAGTTATTTGATCAATGTCTCACAGCTGGCAACTCCAAAGATTGGAACTCCTTTCAATACTGCTTTGTAGTTCCACAGCTCAATTACTTAAGGACAGGGTGACCACAAGCATGATACACCCCGCCCGAGCTGAAATCAAGAGCTTGGAGCCGACTCATGTTGACTGTGTAGACAAATAATAGAGTCTCAAAGCTAAAGAAGCTAAAACGTGAGTGTTCAGCTCCTGAAACTGGACACTTTATTCTTGCCTCACTACAAATCTCGCTGTAATATCTTACTCTGCCTGTCACTAGAGGAGCTTTTGCCACACGTTATTGTTGAGCATTTGAAACATGACTGGTCCAAATGGCGAAGTCCCATAAGTGTAAAAAAAAAAAAAGCACATTTCAAAGAATTACTACACAAATAATATAAGCAATCTCATTAATAATGTTTATATTGATTGCATGTTAAAAATAGTATCTTGGATTTCTTGAGTGAAATAAAACAATACTGCTACAATACATTTCACCTGTTTCTTTTTACTTGTTTAAATAAGGCTAACTAGAAAATTCCTATATGGCTCACATTATAGTTCTATTGGACAACGCTACTCTAAATAGATCCCTTAGGCCGGGCGTGGTGGCGCACGCTTGTAATCCCAGTACTTGGGAGGCGGAGACCGGAGGATCCAGGTTCGAGGCCAGCCTCAGCTACTTAGTGAGGCCCTCCGCAACTTCATGAGACCCGGTTTCAAAATAAAGTATAAAAAATAGGGCTGGGGGTGTAGCACGGAGGTAGAACGCCACTGCGTTCAATCCCCGGTACCGCAAAAATAAATAAATAAATAAATAGATCCCTTAGTTGTGAATATTGCATGGCTGAATCATGAGGAAAAGTCTGTAACCCTGACAGGAAAAGCAACTCCAAAAGCAAAGAGCAGTTCCCACCCCACACCCGCAGACCTTCGTTCCCACTAGCGCTCACGCCCCTGCCTCCTCCCCTTGAGCTGAAGTCTCAGGGTCTGGTCTCCAGACCCCACTTTCCCTCTTGCTGCTATGACATCTCCCATTTGCACAGCCAAAGCATCTGGCATCCTTGCTCTCCCCAACTCCCTTAGTCCTCTGCAATCTGACTTCCATGCCCCACAGGCCCCTCCTAGCCTGTTTTCCTGGCTTCTCTGTCCTTAGAATGGCCGCTGGGTCCCCGGAACCACAGAGTGGGCCTCCACTGAACTGAATACCAGACAGACACTTGGGAGGAAGGGAAGAAACCACAGTTCTGTGAACAATAAGGAAGCGAAGCAGCACCAACCTCCCCATGCCATTCTCCCACCCCGGTCCCCAAAGAGTTGTCCTCTCATTATCTAGGAATGCTTTCACCCAAGGCAGCTGCGCTGTGCACGGGGCCCCTGGGTCAGCCATCGCTTTGTTCTGTGGTCCTCTCCACCCTGCCCTTCCTGGCCAGGAAAGGCAATCAGCTGAGGCTCCAGTACCATCTGAGAGAGTACACCCAGGCACACGGAGCAGCCTCCCTTCAGAGCATGGCTGGAGGGCTCTTGTCCACTCAAGCCGGGCCACCAGGAGAGGGTCCTGGCTAACAGGCTGGAAGCCACAGTCAGTGGGGTAAGAAGCGAACCCTGGGGCAAAGCACACAGCTCACTGCTGGCTACAAGGAGGAAGTGAAAGGAGAACTGTCTGGAAAGGGAAAACACAAGTTAACCAACTTGGGGCAGGGAAGGGACAGCCTTCCGGTAAGCAGAGATCACGAGACTCAGCACTGGAGCCGCCGTGTCCCCACAGCAACCGGCAGTCAGCAGTGCTGGCAGTGGGCAGGCCAGAGTGCTGAGTGGAGAGGTAAGTAGAGGCAGGATAGAAGAGGACAGAAATAACCCTGATTAAGCCGGGCGTGGTGGCGCACGCTTGTAATCCCAGTACTTTGGGAGGCGGAGACCGGAGGATCCGGGTTCGTGGCCAGCCTCAGCTCTCTCTCTCTCTCTCTACTTAGTGAGGCCCTCTGCAACTTCTTGAGACCCGGTTTCAAAATAAAGTATAAAAAATAGGGCCGGGGATGTAGCTCGGAGGTAGAACGCCCCTGGGTTCAATCCCCGGTACCGCAAAAAAAAAAAAAAAAAAAAGAAATAACCCTGATTATGTCTCCACAACATTTTTGGATTTCAAGGTTTCTGGTCTCAACTTATCTGATGCTCAGCTCCCAGAAACACCCCTAGGGGTCCTACCCATACTGCTCAATTAGTGCCAGTGGTGAGCGTTCTCTCCCCCCACTTCTCCCAGAGCAACTCATATGTGCCCCCCCCTCCACCCCCACCAAGAGTGGAACCTCCAACACTGGTCGCTGCCCATACTCCGGGAGCACACACAATAAATCTGCAATGTGGCCCTGCACCATGTATCCAAAATATTTCCATCCTCTACCTACCACTGACCTCCTGTACCTAAGGAACTGCTTTTTTTCCCCATCTTCCATGATACAATGTTCATTTATATCTTTTTTTTATTGCAGCTCAGCATAATCCCAGTACTTGGGAAGCTGAGACAGGAGGATCGCAGGTTCGAGGATAGCTTCGACAACATAGAGAGACTCTCAGCAACCTAGTGAGACCCTGTTTCAAAGTAAAAAATAAAATACGGCTGGGGGTGTAGCTCAGAGGTAGAACTCCCCTGGGTTCAATCCCCAGTAAAACACACACACAAAAAAAAAAACCTAATATTTCTTACTTTTACAAAACAATGTTATAAATGGCCAGTGAAAATGAATATATCTCTAAGATAAATAAAATATTGCTTTCAAAAAACACTCCAAATCTAAAAAAATTATAAAATACACTTTCAAAATGAAGTACTGTGGCCATCTCTAGAACCCAGTGCTACCCATATTGATTAAGAACAGCCTGTACATCACCTAAAGCAAACCAACGAACTGTTCATAAACACTGGAAAACAAAATGGTCCACAGGAAATTCAGGAGGAAGGTTCGGGGTTCTACACTCTTCCATTATACAACAAGGTGCTCCCTGCACACACCCAGGGCAGCCAAAGGACGTAAAAACTGCACACATCCTAAACAAGTGTGTAAGTCCACCTTTCAGATAATTAACATTAAACACACACACACAAAGATTTCAAATCAGTTTTCTTGTCTTTTGTGTGTGTGTGTGTGCTTGTGTATGGTACTGGGGATTGAAACCAAGTGTGCTACACCCCCAACCCCTTCTTATTTTTTTTTTTATTTTGAAACAAGGTCTCACTAAGTGACCACATGCTGGCCTCAAAAATGCGATCCTCCTCCTTCAGCTTCCCAATACTAGGACTGCAGGCGCGCGCACCACGCCCGGCTTCAACGCATTTTCCACCATCACTGTGTAATGGGCCAGTCCTGGTGCTTGTGGTTCTATATCCATTTTTATAAGAAAGTGCTTCTTATATTCTAACTCTACACTTCCTCAGATTCCCCAAACTCAGTGCACCATGGACCACCCTTAGTGCTAAGCTTTTGTTTTAAGTTCCTAAGTCTGATGACAATACTGAGAATCTCTCTTTTATTGCCTCAATTTACCCCTAATGAATCAGGTGCATGTCTCAAATCTGACCTCTGACTCCCTTGCATGACCAAGAACGTCCTCACAGGCACTAGCATAACCCTCCCCAGAGCAGCTGCAAGGCCAGAGCCCTCAGGAACCTGGTTCAGGTGCAAACCCAATCACTAGGGCTGCTTGGCACTTTGATCCAGTCAAGAATAACTCTGCTCAGCAGAAAAGGCCTTTCACAGCACCAAAAACACAGAAATCTAGCTGGCGGGCTAAAGGTGCCTGCTTGTACCTTTCTCCTATAGAGCGCAAGTCCTGAAACTTTGGGGATGGCTCAGGCCAGATGGAGGGACGGTACCAGAAAAGAAAGAGTGCTCTTCATGTCCTGTCACAACAGAGAACTCACTGTTCTCCTGCTTTTGAGACCCAGGCTAATAATAACAACTGTCTTTTAGTACATGCCTCTACAGTACAAGGTGCTTTTCATTTATTATCTCAATTAGGTTTTTATCCTGACGACTCTCGGTGACAGTGCTCTCCCTGTAACAATGAGGAGACTGGGGCCAGAGGAGGTGAAAACTGGGTCTGCCTCTCCATCGAGCTCACTGGCTGTTCTGCTGCACACCCGTGACGCTGCATACACCTGGGCAAATGATGGAAAAATAGCACAAAAAGACTTCTTTAGACATACATATTCGCTGCTGGGTCCAGTGGTGCACACCTGTAATCCCAGTACTTGGGCATCTGAGACAAGAGGACTGTAGGTTCGAGGCCCAACCTCCACAACTTAGAGGGACCCTGTTTGGGTTTCAAAGTAAAAAAGGTTGGAGGTATATCTCAGAGGTAGAATCCCCTGGGTTCAATCCCCAGTAGCAAAAAAAAAAAAAAAGCATATAATTGTGCAGATGATTCACAAGACTTACGTACTTTTTCCCCATAAAAATGAAGTCTTATTCCTCAAGCTCTGTGGAGTTCTAAGTCATCTTTCTTCCTGGATCATATTTTTCATTTGTTGAAGCTATGTCATTAATCGTTTTTAACAGTGTCTCTACTAGACACAAGAAATCATTCTAAACAGTTTATGGATAAATTCAACACAGGTCAAAGTCTATTTCAACTCAAGTATCCAAAAATCCCTCTGCCAAACCGGGTGTGGTGGCGCACACCTGTAATCCCAGCACTTGACAGGCTGAGACAGGAGGATCACAGGTTTGTGGCCAGCCTCAACAACTTAGCAAGACCCTATTTCAAAATAAAAAATAAAATAGGGCTGGTGGTGTAGCTCAGAGGTAGAACTTCCCTTCTCAGAGAACCTCCTCCCCAAAAAACCAAGTTTCCAGAATAAACACAAACCTCATTCAAAGCGCTGGTTCTAATGCTGTGCGGTCCAGTATCAGAGCACGTAAAATACGCTGCACCCCAGGAGCACAGAGGCCACACGCAAGGCTTCCTCTCTACTCCACGCAGCGCCCCTGCTCGCCCAGCTGCCTTTCTGCCTTCCACATAGCTCTGCTGACTATTTGAACACCTGGCCTTCAGGGACAGGACTGAGCCAAGGCTGTGAAAGCAGAGATGGGCCTCGTAATAGCAGCTGATCCTTACCGAGCTCTCTGCAATCGAAGGCAGCCACCTTGCAAGGCATTTCACCTGCATTGTTTCATTTACTCTTGGCGATGACCCCATAGGCTAGGAACTATTATTAGCCCTTTTTAAAGATAAGGAAACGTGGTTCATGTTTAAGCTTGCCAACATAACTATATTTACATGTCAAGCTCTCCATGGAGCAACAAGGGATTCGTTGATTAAACTATATCTCAAGTATATGCTATTTCACAAGTGGGAAGAACCCCGTAAGAGAGAGTTCTGGTATTTCTTGAGGGTCTTGGAAGAAAAAACTACGGAACATGATAGCATTCCCAATACCCCAGTATACTGCAGTCCTTCAAGAACCACTGGTTGGATAAATGAATCTAGGTAAACACTGGAGCTGATCCGACTGTGCCTGACTCTCCTCCCATCTCTGTGCCCTCACCCCGCACTCAGCCTTGGCCAACGCTCACGGCTTCTGCCTGGTTCTTCTGCCTGGCTCGCCCTACCCGCCCCTCTCCAAAGCCCTACCAAGCGCCCAATGTGCAAACACACTCACAAAAAAATCTAAACTCTTGAGCTAAACTCTCAAGTAAACAACTGCCAGCACCCCACCCAAGCACTTAGGATTTTCTGAGCCCCAGAACTCACTGAAAAAGCAAACCCTGACTGCGAAAAATAGCTTCAAAATTCTAGGTTAAAAATGGCATTCATTAAAACTGGGTCGACTGAATCTGGCTGAATCCAAACACTGATGAGTCAGGAGTCAAAACTCCTAGTTCCACTCAGAGCAAAGCACACAGAAGTGGGTGTGGGTGTGTGGGGAGCGGGGGGGAGTCCCACATATACTTACATATTTCACATTTAGGATTGACTATCTGGCCCCTTCTAAAAAGGCCTTACAAAAACTGAAGAGAAGCCGGGCGTGGAGGCGCACGCTTGTAATCCCAGTACTTTGGGAGGCGGAGACCGGAGGATCCAGGTTCGCGGCCAGCCTCAGCTCGCTCTCTCTCTCTCTCTCTCTCTTTCCCTGTCTCTCTCTCTCTTTACCTAGTGAGGCCCTCCGCAACTTCGTGAGACCTGGTTTCAAAATAAAGTATAAAAAATAGGGCCGGGGGCGTAGCGCGGAGGTAGAACGCCCCTGGGTTCAATCCCCGGTACCGCAAAAAAAAAAAAAAAAAAACTGAAGAGAGTAGGAAACCAGTGCAAGCAAGGCTTTACCTGAGAACTGTTAAGATCCTAACGTAAAGAAAGGCAGTTGGATTTTCGCTGAAATGTTCTGTGATCAATACATAGCCTTTGCCAGCAATCTGTTGTTCAACCACAGAATCCCGTTCTTCCTTTCTGCTCATGCATGGAGTGACTGGGGCACTTCAGATGTCATTCTCTAATCTGTGAGCCCCGAAAGGATCTTGCGATACTGCTTCTAAAATTTTCATTTAAATGGTGATTTAGATACGGAATTATTCAAAGGTGAGGGAAAAATGAAACATTCTCAGACAAGATGAAAGGGAGGTAAAACACATGCTCTTTTACCCCAACTGGCCAACATACAATTAAAACTATTAGACATAATGACTGCTGCCCCCACAGCAAGTGCTTACTATGAGCCTGGTGGGAGAAAGCTGTGACGGGCATTACTGGGAAATGAGACTCAGAGAGGTCAAGTGACTTGTACAAGTTCCCTCACTAGTCACCAAGCTAGAATGTGGAACCAGGTCCCTCTGGCCCCAAAGCTTAATAATGACCCTCGGTGACGTTCTGCAAATAGGCTAAGGTCTCAAAAGCTTTTCTTAAGTTCACTTGTTTCTAAGCCAGTCCTAGATGCACTCACGCTGAATCCGAATGTGGCCAGCACTTTAAAGCTTTAAAGTAAAGCTGATGTTTCTCATTCACGCTAAATATACACACAATAGACATCTTCTTCGTAACAGGGGAAACCACCAGCCCCATAGTGTGCACATTTAGCTAGAAATTAAAATGACCCGGAGAACTTTTAAACAGTATCCCAGCCTGGGCCCCAGTTACATGAGAATCTCCGAGGGCAAAACCTGAAAATCTGCATTTTTTCACATTTCCCAAGAACCACTAATCCACCTTATTAAGATGTGTCGAGGCAGGTAACTCACCTTCATGACCTCCACAAGCATTTTGGGACATCTTAGTGCAGCAGTTCTCACCTTTGCTTATTAGGGGCTGTTTAAAAAGCCTGATGTGGGTCTGGGGGTGTCACTCGGTGGTAGAGCACTTGCCAGACATGCTCGAGGCCCTGGGTTGAATCCCCAGCACAGCAAAATAAAAAAGGGGTGGGGAGCTGATGCGCAATCACACCTCAGAACCCTCAGCTGTCCTGAGGGTACAGCCCAGGCATAAGCCGTTTGTCATGTTCTTCAGGTGACTCTAATGTGCACCAGGAATTCAGCGGCTTGCCGTGTGCACGCAAAGCCCTTGCCCTCTGTGCAGCATTCCAACTTGCCACCCATCAGCAGCTCCGTCACACTGACAATGAGCCTTTTTCTCAAATTTCCGGCCTTCTCCCTTAGCATCCGGCACCAGAAGTTGGTGCTCACACCTGAAAGTCTTTCCATCCTTCAGCCATTTCCCCCAACTCCTCTACTTAAGAGAAATGCTGCGCGACTCCGTCCCTCCTAATCATCCCCACCACTGAGTGATTCACCCTGTGAATCATTCTTCACTCTTCCGCCACTTTCAATTTTACTCTCTCTGCTTCCTTTTCTCTCTTGTTAGCATTTTTAACGCGGTCACTTTTGCCTTCATGGACAATATGGGGTTAATGCTGTTCTGGCCGGATTCAACCCAGGCACAAAGTTACAGGGCAAGGAACAACAGTGTGGCCGCCACTAAATGGCACTGCAGAACTGCTGCCATTCACTAGGGGTGGACAGAGTTGTCATTTTTGCTCCAGAAGGTAGCTGTGTTTACATCTATAAAGGTTCAAATGAAAATGTTTGAAGTAGAGGAGCTTTATGCTGCCCTCGGCATGCAGCTGAGACACAAAGCTTCAAGCTAGCCTGAATTCCCAAAGCACACTTTCTGGTTAACAACAAAGATCTTTCTGGTTGGAAAAAATACGAACCATCGTACATTTCCATTCTTTTGAATTATGTAAACATTCTCTATGGGTCATAGATGAAAAATATTCCACACTGAAAACAGAATGGTTTTTATTCAGCCGCATTTAGATGCAAAAGCAGCAGCATTCCGTGTGAAGATATTCTCTCAAAGGGCAAATCAGGTGTTGATTAAAGCTTCCCTAAAACATATACCACTTCAGACTACTAATGAATGGCTGACAAAATTAATCCACATCCTCGCCCTGCAAACAACCCTCCTTCCACATACACACAACATCAATGAAAAAGCTCAGAGACTAAGAAAATGCATTTACTTGATAAAGTACTCTCTGCATAGGTAAGACTTTGGCCATGACTTGGCCTTTTGTAATGCTATCTCAGATCATTTCTGTAGAACAACCAACAGAAAAGCTACAATGAATTCAGAGTCGTGATGGGAAAAGCAAAGCTGATTTCCATACTAACCATGAGATAAAACAAAGCAATACTCTACTCCAATATTTTTTATGGGAAAGATCAAGATTATTGACTTTTAAAATAAGGTCTCCATTAATGTCCTAAGTTAATTTCAATCCTATTTCTAATAATTGGTACTTGAGAAGGAATTTAAGATAATATTTAAAAGTTAATTAAAAACAGTGTAAGCATTCATGTCAGTCAAGCATGACCTCTGCTCTACATGTATTTAAATGCATGTCACCTTGACCTGTAACACAGCAATGTAAAAAATTTCGGTCAATATAAATCAAATGTACACTAATTTATTCAGCACGCTTCCTGGCATCTGAATCAACATCAGAAATCTAACCAGTATTTGTTATTCTGTTATTGACAAAAGGAAGCATATTTAAATGATAACAAGTACTCATGGGTGTCATTTGGAAGTTAAATTGTTCCCCAAGGAGAACTTCCATAAATGGTTGCATTTAAAGGTCATTTACCACCAAATTATGAACAACTGTTGCATTTATTAGCACAGGCTCAATAGTTTGGAAGCTGGAGTCATCAGTTTTTACTGACAATAAGATCTAATTGTTCGCTGATACTAAACATGAGAAACAGATCTTTTCTATAAACTTTTATTCCCTGCACTAGGATCATGTTTTAGAAACTGGATGCAAGCCAGGCGTGGTAGCGCGTGGCTATAATGCCAGTACTTCAGAGGCTGACAGGAGGATCGCAGGTTCAAGGTCTGCTGACCCTTCCAGAACAACCTTCTACATAAGTCACCCCTGCACCACAACCCCAACAGAAGCCTGCGAGAGGAGTAACAGAATAACCATAGCAATGGGTTTTTCCTCTATCTGCCTTATGCCATCTTGACAATAAAATGAATTTCCATTAGCAACGTGGAGAAAGGGTGATGGTAGGAAAAAAAGAGAGAAGCTTACATTTCTAAAACAATCTCTAGATCCCTAAATTCAAAAATTAGGGAGGAACTCAACTCATATATTGGTTCTTGCTTAGAATTGGAACTATAAAATGAAAACCCGAGTTATCAAGCTTTTCAATAAACACCAATAAGAGGACATGAACATATTTCAAATACCCACTCACCTTCTGCAAAAAAATAAAACAAAACAAAAAAGTAACTAGAAGGGGACACTAGTATGTTTCAAGCATACCCAATCTAGTAATCAGATCCTCACCAGCAAATTATGCAGGATTTGATAGCCTTTTGAATTCATGGATGGGTGTCTGCTCCTTCTTAAGTTTCCTGGTAGGTAAAAAATAATAATAGTAAAAATCCTCTTGTATTCTCCTATTTATTTTTCTTTTTTGTGGTACTGGGGACTGAACCCAGAGGCATTCTACCTCCAGGCTACACCCCAGCCCTATTTTTTATTCTTTATTTTGAAACAGGGTCTAACTAAGTTGCAAAGGGCCTCACTAAATAGCTGAGGGTGGCCGCGAACCCGGATCCTCCGGTCTCAGCCTCCCAAGTACTGGGATTACAAGCGTGCGCCACCACGCCTGGCTTTGTATTCTCCTAAATCATTTAATTGCATTTACTTAACAGACTTGGAACATAAACTGAAGTAGTAAAAAGAACCCACCTGAGTGAACTAAAATAACTTCCAGGTGCTATGAAGTGACATTTTCCCATTTGACAGATAAATCAGCTTTTAAAACTTGTCCTCTGGTCTTTACAAATTGTTATAAATGTACCATGCACCTCTCACTGTTAATAATGTCCTTCCATCTCCTACCAGGCTAATGTGGCTCTCTGAAAGGAAAAGCATGGTAAGATGATTTCCTCAATGTTTAGAGGGAGCCAAAGACAAAAAGTGCAGCCTTGGGGCGAGGAAGTGCTTCAGGGGCCTTATATCCATAAAGCACATAATGGTAAGAATATGTTTCCCTTGAGTTTTTCTCTTCTAGAAGTCTCACTAACATGAAACAGAAACAGCTGTCTCGTTCATTCAGTTATTCAAGTACAAATGACTACTATATCCACGAAAGATACCCAGACGTCTTTGGCATTAAGATAGACATGAGGGCAGGGATGTAGCTCAGGGATAGAGCACTTGCCTAGCATGTGCAGGGCTCTAGACTTGATCCCCAAATTGTAAAAACAAAAGAAAAGGCACCTATGATCTTTACCCTCAGGGGGCTTACAATGACTACCAATTATTTCTCCATTACCTCATTGCATACTTTCAAAGCACAAGTTCACAAATACATTCAAGGTAGACATCTCTCTGTCCCTATTTGCTTGCTTGCAAGAAGTTATGAATGACGTTAAAAACTATATTGAAATATGACTGCTCCCCTATCAGATTGGCAAAACTCCAGAAGGATGGTGCATGCTGAGCTGGCAAGCTGGTGAGGAAGCATGTCCTCTCATACACCGCCATGGGGAAGCAAACAGCACCGTCCTGTAGACAGGAATTGATAGTATCTGGCAAAATTAAATATGCTTTACCTTTCATCCAGTAACCTACTGCTTGGAATCTGATCTAAAGATATACTGACAAAAATACAAGAAGACTTGTTCAAGGCTGTTAATTGCAGTCAAACATTGAAGATGATGCGGCTATAGGAAAGAACAATGTGTCTTCATATATACCTGTGGATAGTGAGCTACAGGACACATATTTTTTTTAGGTGGTACTGGGGATTGAACCCAGGGACATTTTATCTTTGAGCTATACCCCAGCTCTTTTTATTTTTTTTATTTTGAAAGAGGGTCTCACTAAATTGCTCAGGCTGGCCTCCACCCTGTGATCTTCCTGTCTCAGCCTCCCAAGTACTGGGATTACAGGTGTGAGCCACCACACCCAGCTTACAGGACACATTCTTAAGTATATAAAAGAAAAAAAAAAGCAAAGTGGAAGGAAATGTTGTAGTATATTACTGTTTAAGAAAAAGAGTAGGAGCACACATATGTAAGTACTTGTTCATAGATGTTTTAAGTGGATGGATAAACCATACCTTTTTTTTTTACATAGGAAACACTTGTGATTATTTTTATATTCCATCTTCTGATTCCATAAATCTGCTAGCAGTAAGTCCTTCTAGACATAGAAGAAAAAAAGAATTCTCTAATATCCGTGGAGCGCTGGTCACAGCCTTATACCACACTGTTTGTGTTTTTTTTTTTTTTTTTTGCGGTACTGGGGATTGAACGCAGGGGCGTTCTACCTCGGCGCTACATCCCCGGCCCTATTTTTATACTTTATTTTGAAACCGGGTCTCACGAAGTTGCGGAGGGCCTCACTAAGTAGAGAGAGACAGAGAGAGAGAGAGAGAGAGAGAGAGAGAGAACTGAGGCTGGCCGCGAACCCGGATCCTCTGGTCTCCGCCTCCCAAAGTACTGGGATTACAAGCGTGCGCCACCACGCCCGGCTCTGTTTGTGTTTTTTAATGTGAACCCATGAGAGGAAGGGAACAGGGTGAGGAAGACATGAATGGAAGCTGGGTTTCAGTGGGGAAACCTGACGCAGTACAACTGATATAGCATCATGTGTGATAAAACTAAATTAATTTTTTAAAAATTCTTAAAAATACATCATCAAATGAGATTCTGTCAGTGTCAGCAATTAAAGAACTAAGATGCTCAGTGTGGAAGCGTTAAAAAGACTCAAGGGGAAAAGCCCTGTTGTCCTGAATTTAGCCTGTATCTTATCTTTACAAAAGTAAAATCCTAGCTTTGGCCACTGAAAAGATCTAGAAACCTTCATAAAGTCAGTGCACACCTGGTGCCCAGCCTGGTTTCTAACTACCACTTCCCAGCAAAAGCAACCAAGGATCTTTAGAGAAATGGTGAATTTCAGGTGTGGGGTGGGACTGTAAAAGAGCGTTGGGACTATCTCATTATTATCAAAGTCTAGTCTACAGAAGGTCTTATGCAGGGCACGGCACTCAGTAAAAAGGCCAAAATAGAAAATGGACAAAGATGAGCCAGAAAGTACATAAAAATGATAAATGTATAAACTGAATTATGTAAAATATGCTATATCCACAAATTTATAATGAATTAATGCTTGCAATGTAGATGAACTAGTGCTCATTTTGGGGGTTTCTGTTTTTTGTTTTGGTACTGGAGGCTGAACCCAGAGGCATCCTGCCTCTGAGCTACACCCCAGCCCTTATTTTTTATATAGAAACAGGGTCTCACTACGTTGCTGAGGCAAGCCTCAAACCTGCCTCCAAAGTACTAGGATTACAGGCGTGCACCACCATACCTGGCTTTATTGCTCATTTTTAAGTGACTGTGATAACGACATTGTGGCTGCATTTAAGGGGGAAATCTTTGGTTTTTTTAGATATGTAAGTATCTGAAAATAGTTACAGATATTTGCTTCAAACTCAAAAGAAGGAGGTTGTGCAAAGAATAGTGGGAAAGAGTAGGAAACAAAACTATGAGTTTATCATTTTATTTATTTTTTATTTTCTTTTTTTTTTGCGGTACTGGGCGGTACTGGGGATTGAACCCAGGGGCATACTACCTCTGAGCTACATCCCCAGCCCTATTTTTTTTATTATTTATTTAGAGACAGTGTCTCAATAAGTTGCGAAGGCCTCACTAAGTAGCTGAGGCTGGCCACAAACCCGGATCCTCCTGTCTCAGCCTCCCAAGTACTGGGATTACAAGCATGCGCCACCACGCCCGGCTTGAGTTTATCATTTTAAACCTGAGTAAAAGTTCTCTATTGCTGTAAACACTGAAATTTTCTATAATAAACAGTTACTTTTAAAGGGGGAAGGAGCAAGGCAGCAATAAAAAGCAACAAAGTAAAGGCATACACAAAGCAAAATAACAGGGAATTCCATCAAAAATGAGTCCTGCAAAACCAGTATAAGAATGCAAGGTATGACTGTTAGCTCCTTTGTCCTGAGGGGATGGGAGGGACCCAACGGAAGAGAATGGAGAAAACAGAGAAACTGGTGTCTCTATGACCTCTCTAAGACAGCCTCATCATTTATGTAAATGTGCTAGCCTTTATGATCATGAAAAAAGCCTATGTAGTAAATAAGACTAGAAAACTGAACCTTAAGTAAACACAGTTTGAGAGTTGTCATAAGAATACCACCTGGTTATATTAATTGTACTTGTAAAGAGTTTATTTCTTAAATAACAGAAATACTTCTCCTGGAGTTCTTTGCAAATACTTCAAAGTATTTGCAAGTTTTTTTGTAACATAAATATTTATTCTGGAGTTCTGTTTGCATTATTAACTGACATTAGAGAGCTTTAAAAATATAAGTAAACTTCAAGGCAGTCCCTACTTGAAACAATAGGAATAAGCCACAAACATAGCTACAGACTACTCCTAGCACTGTGCAAGAATTATACCATTTAATCCTTAACCCAGTCCTATAGAGTACAGACTACCAGAATTGTGCTCCTTTACAGATGAGGGCAATACAGAATTGAGAGATTGAGTACCTTCCACAAAGTCAGAGTTTGGCCACATGCTGGAGGCAAGATCTGAATGCGGACAGCAAGAGTCTGGCCTACACCTTTCACCACTGGACTCTGCCAACTTCCATCACAAACTGGTGGAGTGTTAGAAATGAGCTCTTGCCAAATGGCAAAGAGTACCCAGGAAGTATGTGAAATAACAAAATTTAATTTTATCTATACAGGTTCATGTCTAACCCATGCAAGCTCATGACTGAGGCATAGTGTGTTACAATTGGGAACACTGAGTATGGGATCAAAGCAGACTAAAATAAATGCAACGGTGGTACTCTGGACGTTAATAGGAAAATTGGTGAAACCCAAATAAAGTCTGAAGTTTAGTTAATAGTAATGAACTTATGTTAGTTTTCTTCTTTTGACAAATGTACCATGGTAATGCAGTATGCTAATAATGGGGGAAACTGGGTGAGGAAATAAAGTTAGTGTACTAACTTTCCAAGTTTCCAGCAAGTTATTTCAAAATTAAAAACTTATTTAAGGGGATAAACAGAAAATAACTGAAAGATCAAAATGTATTTCTAGCTTGATGAAAATAAACTTGTGTTCCTCAATTTCTAAACTCCATATTCAAGTCTCTTTTACCTAGTTTGATTAATTATTATTTTTATTATTATTTATTGTTATGCTGGAGACTGAATGCACAGCCTGCATGCTAGGCAAGTATTCTATCACTAAGTTACATCCCTAGCTTTATTTTGATTTTTAGATGAATATTGCAATCACTCCAAGTCTTATTTAATCGCTCCAAACTGTATTTTTTTGTCCTCAAGGGTAAGGAACATAGCTTACACATATCTGATTTAATCATTCAACAAATATTGTGTGCTTCTGCTGTGAGCTTACCAGGAATGGGGCACTGTGCCACCTGTGTCCTTGTTACACAAAGGCCTCCTTTATCACATACATTTATAATGGATGATTGGAAGACATTGTTGTGGACACCGTGGTCTCTCGGACATCCTTCTGCCCTTCTACCTGTGAAGTGCCCATGGAGTTGGGTGGCAGGAGTGGACTGATTCCACTCTCAGCTCCAGAAAGGCTCCCTGTTTTAACTCCATCTGGGGAACCTATCCTCCTTGCCACAGCGATTGGTTCAGGTAACCTTGGCCTCCACCAATCAACACACAGAATTCCCCTGGCAACAGAAGATGGAGAAACAGGATTGATAATGAGATAGGAAGGGAGATTGATTTGCTCAGGGCTTCTGAGAATAAAGTGCCCTTACTATTAGCAAATGTTCTCTCTTTCTCTGCATGTTGTAGTATACAGAAACTCAAAGTTCTGCAGCTTCCATTACTATTTGATCTCCAGGTAGAAGTTACTCTGAGGATGAAGACAATCAGGGATAGTAGGCCCTCTCTTAGGCCGCCAGGCTGCCTCACTCCATCTCAGCTCTGTTCTCAAAATTACAAAATGGTGATAACAATAAAACATAAAATATTGTTGGTTCCAAGGCAAGTTTTACATTGTGGTCATGTTAAAAACAACTGGGAAGTGAGTGGTATCTTTTACAGTAGTATTTACATTTTGGTCATGTTTTAAAATTCTTTACCTGTAAATATTCAGACTGAAATATTTACAGGATTTGCTTTTTTTAAAAAAAAACTTTAGAATTAAAAAAGAAACAGAGCAATAGGGAATGAAGGGTGCTGAATGAAGTAAGAATTGTAAAATAATGAAGGTGAGTTATGGGTAAATGATGGCTCATTATATTGTTCAATTTTTGCACTTTAATCCACAAAAACTTTAAAACAATGATAATCCCTGCATGCATCACAATATTATGATCATGTATGCGTGAAGCTGCCTTATGTGTTGAAGAGCAGGATACGTTTCTAAGTACATATCAAGTAACTGATACATTCCAGATCCCAAGAAAAAATGTATTGTATACGCACAACTAGTGCTGATCGTAATCCTGAATGCCATAAGTTTAAATATTGAAATCCCAAAAGATCAAAACCCCTAGATTCCCCAAATCCTCAAATCACAAACAGAAAAGAGTAAAATCCAAACATTGAAATCCTCAAAGTCTAAATTCCAAGACCACAGTTCTAACTGGGAAAAAAAGGGGGTGGGTGGGTATGGAATAGAAGTAGAAAGCAAATTCTGGGAAAGGACTCAGAGCATTTCCAGTGGTAGGCAAGATAGCTGTATCACGTTAGGTGGAAAACTGATAATGCAGTTATCAGTTATCAACTTTATCCTGAAAGATAAAGTTTCTCAGGATCTCAGCTCTTTGAGCAACTGCATATGTAGCGGCAGCCCATCTTGGCATTCTATTGATATTGTCGAAAAACTTAGGTTGTCTGTCTCCATATTTCAGATGACCAGTTAAAAAGCTGGGTGCACACAATTCTCAACCATACTGACATGCACTTATACATTTCTCTTTTGACCCATTTCTTTATGGATATGACTCATCTGCTCATAACTGTTATATTTGTGCAAATATCATTAATATATCTAAGTATTTATGCTTACAAAAATAGGTATGTCTATTTTATTGCATGAAGTGGTCCATAAAGTATTCTCTGATGTTTTTATGTTTCTCAAATCCCCTCTTCTTCTTTTTTTTTTTTTTTGTGTGTGGTACTAGGGATTGAACCCAGGGTTCTTCTACCTCTACATCCCCAGCCCTATTTTATTTTATTTTGAAACAGGGTCTTGCTAAGTTGTTCAGTCTGGCCTCAAACCTGTGATCCTCCTGCCTCAGCCTCCCACATACTGGGATTATAGGCTTACGCCATTGCACCCTGCTTCAAATAAATCATTTTTATGCAAATAAATGCCTTTTTTTTTGTGGTACTGGGGATTGAACCCAGGGGTATTCTACCTCTGAGCTACACCCCCAGCCCTAATTTTATTCTTTATTTTGAAACAGGGTCTCACTAAGTTGCAGAAGGCCTCACTAAGTAGCTGAGGCTGGCCACAAACCCGGATCCTCCAGTCTCAGCCTCCCAAGTACTGGGATGACAAGCGTGTGCCACCACGCCCGGCTAAATGAATGCCTTTAAAAGAAATTGTAATTTTTTCCAGAGCTATATTTTCAAAATTTGGGTTTTTCAGAATTTATTTTAGACTTTAGGGATTTGATCCTTTGGGATTTCAACATGCAGTACTACTGCATTCAGGACGGTGCTTCTCCAGGTTATGGCGCAATCCCGAGCACAACATATATACATCTTTATCTACTCTGAACTGTGAGACCAAATGGCTGCACCTACCAACAAAGCCCCAGCAGGTAAAATATCCCCTGCTTCTGTTCTTACTTGGTTAGTGGCACCTGTATCCACGGGAGGCACTACGCTGCGTCATAAAGCCTGGTCACCAGGCACTGGAGATTCTTGTGGTCACCCCTTCCTTTCCATGTTCAAAGCTAGCCCTTCATTCTCTCCCTCCTGGTTATCTGCAAGTGTCCCTTAAATGAGAAGGGCTCTGGGGCCATTATTGTGGTCTGAATGTTGTGTCTCCCCCAACTTCTATGTTGAAATCTTAACTCCAAGCAGATAGTATTAGGAGGTCAGGTGTTTGGTTGGTGATCAGGTGATGAGGGTGGAGGGAGGCCTCATAAATGGAATTAGTGCCCCTTTAAAGTAGGCCCACGGGAGCTCTTTGTCCCTCCCAGCATGTGAAGGCACAGCAAGGCAGGTACCATTCCTGAACCACGAAATGTGCCCTCACACACACTGAATCAGCCAGCACTTCAATCCTGGGCTCCCAGCCTCCGGAACTGTGAGATATGGATTTCTGATATTTATAAACTATCCAGTGTGGGGTATTTTGTCATAGCAGCCCAAATGGACCAAGAAAGTCTTCTTCTAAATGCAAACCTAACCATGTTGCTTCCTTCCTTAAAACTCTTCATGACAACCACTCCTAAGGTTAAAGTCCATTCTCCCTTAAACCAGGTCTCTCTCCTCACCTCTTTCTGGAATCACAATGTGGAATTGCACAACCCAGGCTATTTACTTGAAATTCCATTCTGCACATGACCCAGACCTAATCCACTGAGCTGCTTCTTGCCCCAGGGTCACCTTCTGACTTCCTTCTCCTAGGGAGGACTCAATCCACAGGTATGTACTGAATCCTTACTATGAAGACAATACTAACCCCACGTGTCTGCTGGGAACTTTACAGCCTAGCAAGGAAACAGACAGCAAACAAGCTAAGTATTAGGTAGAGGGGAAGCAGGAGAGAAAAATCTCCATGGGAAGTAACATTTAGGTTTATCTGCATTTTGTTACAGTTTGTAAAAGAAACTGACTTAGATGTGGCTTTTGAATTTTATTTATTTATTTAGGTGTATTTGGGAGTTTAAAATGCCTTTTCCTGAAAAGATATTTTTGACCTGTATTTCCTCTTTCTAAAATCCATGATCCTAGCAAAAACATCAGCATTCCTAAGCACACTACCCCATCCCAAGCACTCCACTCTGCAGAGCAGGGCTGCCCTCTCCCTCCCTCAGGCCTTGCAGATATCCTAGTACCCTAACCCTTCCCTAACTGGCTCTAAGCCACTCCAGGTGTGCTGGGATCCCCTAAGGGCAGGAACAATGCCCTTCCACCTTTTAATTCCCCACCCAGCACTGTGCAGGCCCACGGTAAATGTTTAAGGGCAAATTTCATTCCTTAAAGGTAAATTACTTTGCACTTTGAGCATAAATTTGTGTACACTTTGTGAATAACAATTAATAGCTATAAAACTTTAAAGGGCCTGGAAATACCACTTTTAGTTAATGTTTTACAGAAATCCTAGTAGTGGGCATAAAAAGCATACACAAAGATGTCTTAGTTTAACACTAGATATAATTGCTAAAAATTAACAAACGTCAGCGATCACCAACTGACACCCAGCTTTTCAGATAATGCACATTCCTACTGTGGAAGAGCCATTCCTTCAATAGCAGTCAGTCTAAGGAGGCCTCCTAGCCAGTCAACACTGAAAGCTGTCCTTAAGCAGTGGGATGGAGGACAGTTGTAGTAAAATTTGGCCATTTATTCTTTAAAAAGAAAATGTGTGTGTGCATGTATCACTAAACTTGTTAGAATTTTATAGACTTTTTTAAAATTTAAAACACAAGCATAATCATTAAAGTTAAAACAGTACAATAAACACTAAAGTATGTACATTGTTTTACCAGTTTCCTTTTTTTTTTTTTTTTGCGGTACTAGGGATTAAACCCAGGGGCATTCTACCTCCAAGCTACACCCTCAGTCCTATTTTTTATTCTTTATTTTCAAACAGGGTCTCACTAGTTGCAGAGGGCCTCACTAAGCAGCTGAGGCTGTCTGTGAACCTGCGATCCTCCTGTCTCAGCCTCCCAAGTACTGGGATTACAAGTGGGCGCCACCACACCCAGCTACCAGTTTCCTATTTAAGAAACTGAGATTATATTTTAAAATGTTTTAAACAAATATCTACTGCTCTATTCCCAGAAGAAGTAGGTACTCAGTTAATATTTGTTGAAGGAATCATGGCTGTACAATTATAAAATCTATTACTCAGAGGGAACAAAGTATGTATCAGAGCCAGGCATGGTGGTGCAGACTTGTAATCCCAGTACTTGGGAACCTGAGACAGGAAGATTGCAGGTTTGAGACCAGTCTCAAATATTTAGTGAGGCCCTCAGCAACTCAGCGAGATCATGTTTCAAAATAAATTATAAAATAGGGTTGAGGGTGTAGCTTGAAGGTACAATGCCCCTGGGTTCAATCCCCTGTAGCACGATAATAAATAAATAAATAAATAAATAAATAAATAACACACAAACTCTCATCATATAAGCAATTTCAAACTCTACCAAGTTTACCCAAAAAGGGGCCTCCTTCCAAATCAGTTTAATTCACAAACTGAAGTCTGGAACATGCCTTTTTATACATACAAGTATGTTTTCATAGCATAGGGAAAAAGTGTCTAATAACACCCTACATATGCTATATCTGGGGGCACAGCACTCAGCTTCTATTCTAAAATTCCAATCACTGAATTTGTTAGAATTTGATGTAATTTTTTATATTTATTTAGTTAGTTAGTTGTTGTTGAGGAATTGAACCCAGGAATTGAATTCGCTAGGAATTGAACCCAGGGACATTCTATCTCCAAGCTACATCCCCAGTCTTATTTTATTTTTATTTTGAAGCAGGGTCTCACTAGGATGATGAGAGTCTCACTATTTGTTGAGGCTGGCCTTGAACCTGTGACCCTCCTATCTCAGTCTCCCAAGTACTGGGATTACAAGCGTGAGCCACCATACCTGGCTTGATGTCATGTTTTTAATTTTAAAACACAAACAGAATCACTAAGTAAAAGATATAAATGAAAACTTTTGGGAGTTGACACAGATTCTTTATTGAAAAAAATCATTAATGGGCAATGAGCCTTCATTTTGATCATTTAAAAATGCTTCTTTTTTCAGGTAATTAACTTTTTCTTTTTTGTGGTACTGGGGAGGGAACCAAGGGGCATTCTACCTCTGAGCTACATTCCCATCCCTATTTTATTCATTTATTTTTTGAAACAGAGTAAGTTGTAGAAGGCCTCACTAAGTTGCTGAGGCTGGCCTCGAACCTGAGATCCTCCTGTCTCAGTCTCCCAAGTACTGGGATTACAAACGTGCGCCACCACACCCGGCTGGTAATTAAGTTTTAACTTGGACTACTGAAACCAACTTTTTCTAACCAGTAGCCTTTTAATCTTCAAATCTTAACAGAAATCCCCCAGATGGTAGGTTCTGCTGACCACTGTTGATGGAGCTGTGAGACACCTGAAGGGATGAAAGACAACCAAGGTGTTAAGCTTAAAAGACTTGGACACAACCTTCACGGAAAAACTCTAGTGTTCCAGAAGATACAGAACATTTAATGAACTGTTAACACCCTGGAAAGGATTTCTGCACCTAATGGCCACTGTGGAGCACGTTCCCCCCCACTGCAGCCCCCACTCCCAAGGAATCACTTAGAGTGAGTGCATGTATTGGGAAACTTGGACCCAGCAGTTTCCTTAATTTTAAAAACCACATACACTCTGGATCCCCCCCCCATCATTGCTTTTAATTCTAAAACCACCCTTTGTGAGGGCGATTTAGTTTTTGCTATGAAAATGCAAGGGCTTAGATAGACTGTCACCAAATACCAATAATATTTTGAGAAGGGGAGAGGGGCTAAAACACTTTATGAAATTAATGTAACTAGTGCTTAGCAAGTGCGTGAATTAGATGTGGATAGAACTATAATCCTTTCGGGCTGCTCTCTGCAATCTTTCTCCAGCCCAAAATATCACCAATAGATGTCAACAGATCCCGAAAAGAACATTATAAAACGGCACACCTATTCCTACTAATTCTTGGGCTAGAAATGTCCCGACACGTCTTCAATTTGAAAAAGACTAAGAGCCATAACTCCACAACAAATAATCCTATTCAGTATCATATGAGGAAGTATAATACTTTATCCTAAGTCTGGTCTAACATTTGGCAGGAGGCCTCAGCCAATGCAGCAGAACAAATAAAAGAAATATGAAGTAAAAATACCATAGGAAGAGAAAACTAAGTTTATTAGTAGTTGAAATGAACAAATAGGACCTTCTCTGTTCTTGAACTGGAAATAAACTCTTGGAAGGTGTACCCAGCCTGAGGCATCTCCCCCTAATATTAGCAGTGACTGTCTAGTTACAGAAGTTTAAATTCATTGGGAAATCAAGCAGCAGTCCACTCGCTGCACTTGTTACTGAAAGGGCCCTGGTCTCTGGCCTCTCCTCCACTCCTGCAGATCAGGCGCCCCGTTTCGCATTTCTTGCTGACCACGGGTCCCAAGTGCAGAACAGGGGCTCAGTAAGCACTGAACAGGGGCTCAGTAAGCACTGAACAGGGGCTCAGAAAGCACTTGATCTTGCTATTTCATCCCACTGCAGAACTAAAGAAACAAACCACTTTGGAAACCCATCTAAAATCAAAGCATGTGTTTACTCTGGCTAATAAACAGCTACAAGTGGTGAACGTTTCCCATCGGAACAAATCCCGCGGAACTCGGCAGCCTGCATGAACCTGCCGCGCGGCTTGTGGTGTCTGGACAGAGAGCGCACGCAGCCCACCCCGGCTCCCAGGGCGGCGGCGGCGGAGCCCGGGAGCGAGTCCCAGCGCCCCATGCCCAGGAGCCTGGCCGGGGGCGGGAAGGGACGGAGCCCGGGGGGCGCGGGGAGGGGAGGAGGAAGAGGGGGAGGTGGGGAGG
>PVJS01020256.1:0-32797 GCA_004027185.1 Glis glis
TTCTAGATATTAGTCCTCTATCAGAGGAGTAGCTGGCAAAAATCTCCCATTCTGTCGGCTCTTTTGAGGTTCTCGATAGTTTCCTTTGCTGCACAGAAGCTCTTCAGTTGAATGCAATCCCATGTATTGATCCTCATTTTAACTTTTCATGCTTTTGGGGTCTTGTTGAGGAAGTTTTTGCCTGTGCCTATGTGTTGAAGAGTTGGACCTATGCCCTCTTCAAGTAGCTGCAAGGTGTCTGGTCTAATTTCTAGGTCTTTGATCCATCTTGAATTGACTCTTGTGCAGGGTGAGAAAGTGGGGCTTATTTTCATTTTTCTGCATGTGGTTAACCAGTTTTGCCAACACCATTTGTTGAAGAGGCTATCTTTTTTCCAGTGTATATTTTTGGTTCCTTTGTCAAAAATCAATTGGCTGAAAGTGTGCAGATTTGTTTCTGAGTCCTCTATTCTGTTCCATTGGTCTATGTGTCAGTTTTTGTGCCAATACCATGCTGTTTTTATTACTATGGCTCTGTAGTATAGTTTGAAGTCATGTATTGTGATGCCTCCTGCATGGTTGTTGTTGCTGAGAACTACTTTGGCTATTAGGGTATTTTGTTGTTCCAAATGAATTTAAGGACTGATTTTTCTATGTCAACATCAAAACACATGAAACTGGCATAAAAACTAACATATAGAACAGAAAACTCAGAAAAAAATCCATGTATCTACAGTCAAGTGATCTTTGACAAAGGTTCCAAAATCATACATTGAGAGAAAGGACAGTAACAAATGGTGCTGGAAAAACTATCCAAATGCTGAAGAATGAAATTTTACCCGTATATCTCATCCTATACAAAAACAAACCCAAAATGGATCAAAGACCTAAATGTAAGACTCAGAACCTACGAAACTGCTATAGGCAAACATGGGGGAAAGATTGAGACATCAGTATAGGCCTAAAACCCTAGAAGCACAGGCAAGAAAAGCAAAAGTAGAAAAATGAGATTATATATAAGATGTTTCTGCAAAGGAAATAAGAGTGAAGAAATAAACTACAGAATTTGCAAAGTGTTCATCTGACAAGGGATTAATATCTACAATATATATGGTACTTAAAAACTCAATAGCAAAAACCCAAATAATTTGATTAAAAAATTGGCACATGATATGAATAAACATTTCTCAAAAGAATATATACAAATGGCCAATAAATATATGAAAAATGTTCAACATTACTAATCATCAAGGAGGTACAAATCAAAATCACAGTAAGATATTGTGGTAGTCTGTTTTCTGCTACTGTAACAAACACCTGAGATAAATCAACTTATACAGAGGAAAAATTTATTTTGGCTTACAGTTTCAGAGGTTTCAGTCCATGGTCAATTGGCCCCATTGTTTTGGGACTGTGACAACACAATACATTATGATGGGAGCATGTGTGCCAGAGACTTTTACCTTATGCAGCAGCTAGGAAACAAAGAGAAAGACAGGAAGGAGCTGGGGTCCTAATACCCTTTCATAGCATTTCCCCAGTGACCTAACTGCCTTCCATTAGATCCTCCCTCTTAAAGGTTCCACTACCTTCCATAGTGCCACAGGCTGACAACCATGCCTTTAACACATGGGCCTTTGAGGAATATTTAAGATCTAAAACTATATCAGATAACATCTCACCCCAACTAAAGTGGCTATTATCAAAAAGACAAAAATAACAAATGCTGATGAGAATGCAAAGAAGGGTCTCTTATTGGTGTGAATGTCAATTAGTCCAGCATTATGGTAAACAGTATGGAGGTTCCTCAAGAAATGAGAAATAGAACTACTTTATGATTCAACAATCCCACTACTGGATATAAATCCAAAGAAAATGAAATCAGTATGTTGAAGAGACATCTGTACTGGCGCATGTTTATTATAGTACTATTCACAATCACCAAGATATAGAATAGACCAACATGTTCATAAATGATTAATGGAAAAGAAAATGTGGTACATATACACAATAGAATGAAATTCAGCCATTAAAATGAATGAAATCCTGACACTTGCAGCAACATTGGTGAAATGGAGGACATTATGTTAAATGAAATAAACCAGACGCAGAGAAACAAATATCACATGTTCTCACTTATGCATGGAAAATAAAAAAGTTGACTTCATAGAAGTAGATAGGTGAGTCGTGGTCACTTGAGATAGGAACTGTAGGGGGGACAGAATGAGGTTGGATAATGTGTACCAAAATGCAGTGTTACTGGAGAAAGATGTTTTAGTGTTCTACGGTACAGTACAGTGACTATTATTTACAAAAGATTATTATATTTTATAAAGAAATGGAAGAATTTGAAGGTTTCCAACAGAAATGATGCATGTTTAATTTAAGGAGATGGAAATGCTCAATTATCCCAATTTGATTATTAAATTATAGAATTTATCAAATTATCATACTATACACCATACATATGCATAATTATTATGTGTAAGTTAAAGATACAAACATAAATCAATATAATTCACCATAAGGGAAAAAGGAGATTAATTGTATTTAATTATATGATCACCTCAATAAATGAAAAAATTCATTTGAAAAAAACTGAACATCCTTTCATGATAAAACTTCCTCAGACCCCCAAGGATCAGGAAATTAAAACAAGAATAAATGGGATGGCATTAAACTAAAACGTTTCTGCTCATCAAAGGAAACCATCAAGAGTATAAAGAGAGAGTTTATAGAATGGGAGATTTTTGCCAGCTATTCCTCTGACAGAGGACTAATATCTAGAATATACAAAATACTTAAAAGACTTAACACTAAAAAAAGTCAAGAAATGGGCAATTGAACTAAATAGACATTTCATGAAAGAAGAAATACAAATGGCCAATAAATACATGAAAAAGTGTTCAAAATCATTAGCAATCAGGGAGATGCAAATCAAAACTACACTGAGATTCCATCTAACCCCAATCAAAACAGCAATCATCAAGAAGTCAAAAAACAATAAACGCTGGCCAGGATGTAGGGAAATAGGAACTCTTCTACACTGTTGGTGGGATTACAAATTAGTACAGCTACTATAGAGATCAGTGTGGCAATTCCTCAGAAAATTGGGAATGGATCCACTATATGATCCAGCTATACCACTCCTGGGTATTTTTCTAAAGGTACTAAAGTCAGAATATTATAGTAATACGTGCATATACATGTTCATAGCAGCACAATTCATAATAGCCAAATTATGGAACCAACCTAGGTGTCCATCAGCAGATGAATGGATTACAAAATTATGGAATATACACACAATGGAATTCTATTCAGAAATAAAGAAGAGCAAAAACATGCCATCTGCAGGAAAATGGATGGACCTGAAAAACATTGTTAAGTGAGATTAGCCAGTCACAAAGAGTGAAGGGTCATATGTTTTCTCCTATATGCAGAAGGTAAGGAGTAATTGGGATATCAGAGGGACTTCAGATAATGGAGGAGAAACTCCAGTGGAGCCAGGGAGGTGGTCTAGGGGAGGGTGTGGGGAGAATGAGAATCAATGAAAGAATCACTTCCATTGACATTATGTACATATGTGAGAAAACCAATGCCTATCTCAATATTTTGTATGGGGAAGGGGGGAGTGGGGAGGAAGCCAGGGGAAAATTCATTAAGTGCTGTATGCATGTATATCACTATTACTATGAACTACATTATGATGTAAGACTATAATACACTAATAAAAGTATAAAAAAGGAAAAAATTCTTAGCAAATTAGGAGCAAAAGAGAACTTTCTTAATCTACTAAAAGATATTTATAGAAGTCGTAAAACTAACATCATACTTACCAGTAAAAATAAAATATTGAAAGCTTTCACCCAGCTAATACTACATACATCCAGCATAAGACTATGGTTCTTAACTAGTATATTAGGCAAGATAAAATAAAAAGGTATAAAGCTTGTAAAGTAAGAATACTGATGTTATTTACAGATGCAATAATTGTAAATGCAGAAAATGCAAAGAATCTATGGGTCTACTATTTGACTGAGTAACTTAAATTTAGTGACTTTGGTAGACAGACAAATAGATATAAAGATATAAAAAAGCTACTTCTATATACCAGCAACAGATAAACAGAAAAAAAATCCAAAGGATGCTATTTTCATTACTGTCAGATAACAACAAATAGATTAATGAAGTAAAATAGTCTTGACTTATGACAAATCAGCTCACTGGTGAAAGGATAATCTTTTCAACAAATTGTTGGGTCATTTGCATATACACATAAAAACAAATAAATCTTGAGTTCTATCTTATACCATATATGAGAACTTAGATGGTGTTATAGTCTGGACCTGGATGTCCCCAGAGGCTCATGTGTTGAAGACTTGGTCCCTAATGCAGCAACATTCAGAGGTGGGGCCTTTGGGAAGTGATTCATTCATGTGGGCTTAATCTCATCAATGGATTAGCCCATTGGTGGATTCACAGATGAATGGGCTATTCTGAGGTAGTGAAAACTGTAGGAGGCAGGACCTAGTTGAAAGGAACAGGTTCTTAAGGGCATGCTTTTGGGGACTACATCTTGTTCTCTCTCCTTCTGCTTCCTGGCTGCTATGAGGTAAGCAGCTTCCCTCCAGCATACCCTACCGCCAAAATGTTCTGCCTCAACTCACGCCCAAATAAATATTTCTTCTTTTAAGTTGTTTTTCTAAGGTATTTTGTCATAGCTGTGAAAAGCTGACTAACAAATGGATTGCAGATCTCAATGCGAAAGGCAAAACAATACAGTTTATAGAAGAACACTGGGGTAATCAATGATTTATGAAGCTATTAGCTATACTCACCCCCCAAAGACAATTTGAATATAAAAATTAAGCCAATGTTTATCATAAGATTCAAAGAAGGTAATGAAAAAAGAAGCTATGCAGCATATATGTATCTAACAAAGGACCCATATACAGAATATATAAAGAACTTCTATAAATCAAAAGAAAAACAGATCACCCAAATATCAAAAGACAAAAGAGGATATCCAAATGTCAAATAAATATATAAAAAGTTTCAACTTCATTAGTGAACAGAGAAATGCAAATTAAAAAAATGACATTGAGGTATCACAATATACTTACCCTAATGACTAAAATAAGACAGACTACTGAATATTGATAAAGATCTGAAGTAACTGCAACTTTCATATACTGTTGAGGGGTGTATAAATTTTTATAATCACTCTCAAAATATATTTGGCAGGGTCTACTAAAGTTGAACATAAACAAACATCATTGACCTAGTAATTCCACTCCTAGTTGAAATTCCAGTAGAAATGTGTACATAATTCTATCAAAAGACATGTAGAAGAATTTTCATAAGAGCAGTCTTTATAGTATTCCTAACTGGAAACATTTCACATGTGCACAGATGCAAGCCATCCTGGGAAGGGTGAGACCCTGAGTTGGGTAACTCTCTGCCAATGGAAGAAGACAGCCTCCAGCTGTCTGCTAACCACACTTTCTGCAGCTGGGCAGCAAGTCTTTGCTTGGAAGGGGATTGGGGCAACACATCTGTTTCAACCACAGGGAGAGAGATTTAGTTATTAAAATTATAATTATAGCTGCAGTGGTAGAGGGGTAAGGACAAGTGTGATCTGTAGTCCAAAAGTAATCAGTCTCAAGATTTCTGTGTGGAATGTTAATGTTCCTGTGGCACATTTAAAAACCCATCCATAGTCAGCGATAGAATTCTTTGCAAATCTCATGGCAGAAATCAGATTAAGTGAAGAGGCAGGGAAGATAGTTTGATATAAGGATGTGCATATGTATAAGTTCATCGCAGCAAATATTTCTGGAACAAATCTATCATGTTTTTTGAAGGATATGAGCAGAGCGTATCCCTCCTCTACAGAGAGCAATCCCTTCCCCAAGGAGAGAACATTATCTGCATTCCCTTTTCACCACTTTCACAAGCAGATGTGCAATCTTTTCTTCTTCTTCTCATTGTCATCCTTTCCAGTTTAATCACTGCCTACATTTATTTATGTAATTTGTGTGTGTGTGAATGAGAGAAAAAAAGAGATTTCATCCATTCAATTAAATAACTTTTTCATAATATTGAATTACTTTCTTAATGAAAAATGCCCATCAGGTTGGATGATAATTATAGAATGTAGGTTTCCTGAGTTTTTAAATGTGACATTTTTCTTCCATTGCCAGCAGCTTAGTATTTTGTGGTAGCCCCTGTGGTGTGAAAGCATGATTCTTCTTTTTATGTGATTAAAGAAGTAAACATGAGACATAAGAAGAGTCCAGTACAGTACTTCCCGCTTATCTATGGCTTTGCTTTCTTCAGTTTCAGTTACCTGAGGTCAACTGAAAATACTAAATGGAAAATTCCAGAAATAAACAATTCATAAGTTTTAAATAGTGAGCCATTCTGAATTATATGATGAAATCTTGTGCCATTCTGTTCCATCCTGCCTGGATGTGAATTATCCTTTTGTCCAGGGTAATTACACTGGATATGGTACTTGCCTTCTGGGAACTTAGTTGGCCTTAGTCACTTGGTAGCCCTTGGTTATCAGATTGACTGTCAGGACTGCAGTGCTTGTATTTAAGTAAGTAACCCTAGTAAACTTACGCTACATCATACTGCCAACATCATTCACCTTACTTCGTCTCATTGCACAGTCATTGTATCATCTCACATAATCACAAGTAGGGTGAGTACAGTACAATAAGATAATTTGAGAGAGAGAGAGAGAGAGAACACATGCACCTCATTTGTATTACAGTTGCAGTAATAATTGTTCTAATTTATTACAGCTATTGTTATTAATCTCTATTACTAATTTATATATTAAACTTGACCATAGGTATGTATATATAGGGAAAACATACTACATACAAGATTCAGTACTATCTGAAGTTTTAGGCATTCACCAGGGATATTGGAATATACCCCTGTGAATAAGGGAGAAACATTGTATATATGTGTGGTGTAGGTTGTAGTACATGTTGTAGTCTATTTGTTGGAGGGGTGTGGGAATAATCATGATTTCTAGAAATATGGTTTCCTCAAAGAAGTTCCTGATTTCTAGATATTTCTCTCATTGTATAGAAAAATTAAACAATGTGCATAGTAAACAAGCAAGGCTGTCATAACAATCACTGGTATTCTCACACCTGCCTGTAATTGAAGTGAAACTGGAGATCCATAATCTCTAATATAATACCTTATTAGTTAAATAATTACATTTATAATGTGTAATCAGAGATTATCTCTACTGACTACCATCTGTTACTAAAAGAATTTTCATATGTTGACTCTGACTGGTTATTGGTGTTAACTCCATTCATACTCCTTTTATACGACCACATATCTTCCCAGAGAGGGTTTCCAGGTTTTAGAAGGAGTTAAAGCTCAGAAGAGAGACTGGGCAAGGAAGACACTCATAAGTCAATCAGAAATCATAAGTTAATTATTTCACAGGATACTGACTATGGAGAGCTGGACCAAATGACCTTGACAGTCACTTCCAACTTTAGGAAACTACTAATCAAAACTTGGATCTCAGCCCAGCATGGTGGCACATGCCTGTAATCCCAGTACTTGGGAAGCTGAGACAGGAGGATCACAGGTTTGAGGACAGCCTCAGCAAATAGTGAGACTTTCATGAACCTGTTTCAAAGTAAAAATAAATAAATAGGGCTGGGGTTGTAACTCAGAGGTAGAATGCCCTTGGGTTTGATCCCCAGTACCACAAAACAAAAATTTGGATCTTATACTGGTACTCAATGTCCCTCCCCCAATAAAAGCAAACAAAAACAATAAACAGAGTCGTATCCTGCATATTTAAAGAACTAAGAGATACAAATTGTTACTTTGGTATAATAAAGTAAAATAAAATATAATGGGATAAAAACCAATGGACATAAAATTTTCCCAAATATTAAGAAACTTTAAATAAAAATAAAAATCAGTGAGAGCAAGAACTACTGTCATATGGTTGACTGGAAAAATAAGTCAAGCCAATAAAAAGAACATTTTATAGCAAGGTCCATATGACAAATGTTTTCTGCTTCAATTCATATTCTATATTAAGTAATTTAAAGGAAACATTAAATCATGCTTTGCAATAATGAAATATTTAGGCAGTCTAGACATTTTAATTATAATCAATATGTATTAATTCACTGCTCTCAATCACAAATGTCTATTTTGGTATCTCAGCAGTGAGGCATTAGTTGCTTCCCTGTGCAGTATTTTCAAGCATGCAGTCTCTACTGAATTTCCTTAAAATCTGCTACTACTGTTGATGCTCTTTAGTTATAGCTGATGGTAATCTCTAAAGCAAAAATACTTGTTCTCCTATTTTAATTTGTAACAAATGGAACCTTTTCCCAGTCCAATTGAAACGCTGATCATTCTCAGGATAAACAGAAAAGACGGCATCACCAACTATCTTCAAACACAGAAAATCCTGAATGTTCAACAAGACTGTGACAGAAGCAACTGAAAATCATGTCTGGTTTCTTACGGATGGCTGTTTTTTTCTCCACCCCTTTGTTGTATTTTTGCAGTATAATTTTAAGCACACTATTATTTCCCACAACCCTGATATCTATCCATGACCCACATGCAACAAAGCCAAAAACAGTTGACCTTGCAAATACAACTTTAAGCCTACAAGTAATACCTTGCTTAAAAATAATACAATAGCCCAAAAGAATATTCTGTTTCTGTGTAGTCTCTTTTAAAGAAAGCTTGCTATAAAAGTCCACCAGTGAGTATTTTCCCTCTTTCTGGGATGACGTGGCAGTTGAGTAATCATGCAGGCTGCTCTAAAAATGTATGTGTGTCTAGTTAATTTAGGCAGTTTATTTTGATAGCATTCACCTCTTTTGATTATAGCAGGTGTTTCAAGGATAAATTTGCTGAAAATTGTATTTTGTTTAAACAACAGCAGCATGTACATTTATGGCCTTGCTGTATTAAAAAGCATTTATTGTCTGGCAGCAATAGATACAATTACAAACATTTGTGACAGTAATTGGAGCCATTACTCCTGCATGGAGCCTCATGGAGACCAGCTTAGTGCCACCTGTATTTACGTTTGTACTGGTAATTGTAAAAACTGATTTTTTCATTTGGCTCCTTACTTTTCCTTAAATTATGTGAATATTTTTTAACAGAAAGTCTGTCTACCAGAAAATCTATAAGAATTACAAATGTAGTTTCTCCATTATTCAAGTAACAGGCAGAATTCCATTTTAATAACTATTATATACATAAAATATATTCCTGCATCCGAAGCCCATATATTATATCTTTTGGCTCACAGATGGAAGAATCCTATTAATATACCCTATCCAACAATCAAATGTAAGTCTCAAGAAATGCTCTTTATTCCCAAACAATAGCAATTTATAAATCGCTGCTGGTCAGAAATATTTAGAAAAACTGTATTTTATTAACACCTTCTGATACTGCATCCAAATATAGTGATGGCAAAAGGTCAATGCAAGTTGCTCTCTCCACTGCTTTGGAATGAGAAAAATACCCTCTACTGCTCCCAGACGCAGATTTGTCTACAATAATAAAAAGAGAAAGCTTACCACTGTAACTTTCCGCAGGATTTGGCTTTCAATTCAAAGAGACTTAGATCTAATATAGCAATTCTGTGGTCCCTCCAGGTTCATTTAAATGGAATTCTACCTGCTGATTAACGAATGCCTCTCTCCTTCCTCTTGGGTTTTCACTCTCACAGTGACTAGAGAGAGCCCAAGGGCTCAAAGACTATTGCAATGATTTCATCCTTAGCACAATGACTCTTCCCAAAAGGTTTCCTGCTGTAAATTACCGGAGGCAACACCTGTATGGTTTATTTACGTTAAAATAAAATCCAACTGCTTGGAGTTGAAATTTAAAGTTCCTTTTAGACTGCACTCTGAGAAAGTCAACAGAAAAGGATGTAAAAAGCAGTTCAGTGAATCAAAGGTTTGAAATAATTAGAAACACGTGCTGTAATACTTCCAAAGCCTTTAAAATAATCTCTTTATCTAAATTCCTTGTAATGAACCTAAAGATTTACATAATTACTAGAGACATTTTGGTGGAATGAAGGGGGTACCTACCCAACTATCTCTTAAAAAAAGGCAGGAAACATTTAATTATAATTTGGGAAAAATCTATTTAAGTCATTAATCAAAAATTTAATTACAATATCCAAAGGGCATTAAAGCATGTTAGAACATTTGTTCATTGCATTAAATACCTAATATTAAATTATTATAATGTACAATCTTTTAGAAATAAGTACAGCATAATTGAGGGTCTATGTTAAGGGTTTAGCTTAAAACAGATTTCATACTTTCTATTCTTCCTTATTTTTGAGGAAGAGGAAAAAATATTAATGTTTACCTTGTTTTTATTGTGATAAAAAACCTTGACATAAAAAATCATTCCCTTGATAAAGACTAGTATAATTGATAATTTTAAGAAGCCACTTTGCTTGGGTCAATGAATAAAGTTGAGAGAGTGAATATACAAATGGAGGACAGTACCAGCCTATACACAATCAGAATTCTGACCCACAATCTGCAGCAACTAGTCCAAGAAGCCAAACCACAACCTCTATGGCAATCAGTCCCAAACAGAACTCATTCAGCGACAGCCAGCTTCCCCATTTCTGCCTGGCACCCACTCTCAATTAAGGAGCAACCTTTAGACAAAGATAACTAAGCACATAGGATGGTCTACTTCTGGCTTAGCTCTCCTCCATATTTCTAGACATGACTGAACATATCTGAAGCCTCTCCTTTGTTCTGATAAAAAAAAAATCTTTTAAATTACCCTACCTGCCTTTGAGTCTCTGCCAAATGGAAGTGATGGCGCTGACTCCCTTGTTATAGCATGCTCTGAATAAATAGCCGTTGCTTATTCTCATTTGAGTAGTCTCCATTTGTTTCAACAAAATCAAATAAAGGTTTACTTTAAATAGTAAATAGAAAATTCAAGAAATCAGAATACTTTTCCTCAAAAAACTGTATTATTTATTTAATTGATATACAAAAAGTTATATCATTGATATAAATTAATTGATATACAAAAAGTGAAAATCTATATGAATATTCATCCCTGTCTTCTATTTCCCCAGAAATAAGGGCCATGCCGAATTCTTTGGCAGTTCAGCTTTAACCACTGTTACATTCAACTCAGCAACTGTCAACTCATTCACTTAAAATTTTAAAAGTATATGCGTTACTATTATGGAATTAAAAATTTTCAATCATGTAGGAAAATATTAACCTTTAATAACTGTCATAAAGTACCCTGGAAGAGGGCTCTCACACAAACTTTTGATAAGAGCAGCAACAACCTACAGGTTGGTATGACCGTACACTGTTGAGGCAATGAGTAAGCATAGAAGATTTCTAAATCTAGTTTTCTACTTAATTTCATTTCTGTTTCCTGCCTTCCATAATTTGCCTTTCAGTGGGACTTTCACTGTCAATGACTACTTGTTTCTCTAACATAATTCATTGGCACTATCCATTACTTACTACTGGTCTGTGCTCTAAAACCTTATGGTCCATATGCTTATCTATGTTTTGTCCTATAGCTCATGTATAATTTTGTCCTGCTATTTCTCCTCCCAGATCCTAGGCCTCCTGATCTCTCTTTTTTTTTTTTGCGGTACTGGGGATTGAACCCAGGGGTGTTCTACCTCCGCGCTACAACCCCGGCCCTATTTTTTATACTTTATTTTGAAACCGGGTCTCACAAAGTTGTGGAGGGCCTCACTAGGTAGAAAGAGAGAGAGAGAGAGAGAGAGAGAGAGAGAGAGCTGAGGCTGGCCGCAAACCCGGATCCTCTGGTCTCCGCCTCCCAAAGTACTGGGATTACAAGCGTGCACCACCACGCCCAGCCTCTGATCTGACTCTTAATGTGCTGAACTTAGCCACGCTGGTTCTACTACCTGGCATTCAGCTGGGTATTAATGATAACCTCCAGAACTATAGACAGGCATTAAAGTTACTATTTATAATTTTTAATGATGTGTGAAAATGCTCATGATATGTTAAATTTTTAAAAGAGGCATAATTGCAATTGTATAAATTAAAGCACACAGAAATAGGGCCAACATACAGTAAGAGCTTTATCTGATACCATTTTAAGGGCTTTAGATATGTTCAATCATTTAATCTTTTAATAACTCATTATAGAAGATGTCATATAAATTCCATTTTACAGATGAAGAAACTGAGTTACAGAGTGGTTAAGTAACTTGTCTACAAGATCCAACAGCTATTAAATGTTAGAGCCAGGATTTGTATTTAAGCAACCTGGGTTCATAATTTGTGCTTTTAACCAAATACTACCTTGCCCCTAATTGAATAAAAAAAAGCCTGGGTTGTCACTTCAAATACCATATTTGTCATTTTCTTTTTTTGTGTTTTTAAAAATATTTTTGTTGGTGTATTATAATTACATAAGCTAGTGAGATTCAAAGTGATATACTCATACATGCACACGTCACTTGGTGTATTTCCCACCACATCCCACTCCACTTAACCCCTCTTTCTCCACACATGCACGTGTTGCAGACACTGGTAGTGATACATTCATATATGGACATAACATTATTTGAACTGTTTCCTTCCTCAATCCTTCTTTTTTCTCTACCTCCCTCCCTCCTCCAGTCCCCTTACATTATTCTACTGGTTTCTTAATTTATCTGAAGTCCCTTTTGTTTCCTATTTTCTCTTGATGTTCCCCATATGAGAAAAAACATATGACCTTTGACTTTCTTAGACTGGCTATAATATTCTGTAGTTCCATCCATTTTCCTGAAAATGACATAATTTTGTTCTTTATGGCTGAGTAAAATTCCAGTGGATAGACAACACATTTTCTTTATCCATTCATCTGGTAATGGACACCTAGGTTGGTTCCATAATTTGGCTATAGTGAATTGTGCTGCTATAAACATAGGTATGCATGTATCACTATAGTATTATGACTTGAATTCTTTTGGAAATATACTGAGGAATGGTATAGCTGGGCCATTTGGTGGTTCCTTTCCTTGTATTTTGAGGAACCTTGGTTCCCCACATCCTCACCAGCATTCATTGTTGTTTGCATTCTTTTTTTTTTTTGATACTGGAGGTGAAACCAGAAGCATTCTACCTCCGAGCTACATCTCCAGCCCTATTTTATCTTTTTTTGAAACAGGGTCTCATTAGTCGCTGAAGGACCTCTCTGAGTTGCTGAGGCTGGCTTCAAACCTGAGATCCTCCTGTCTTAGTCTCCAAAGTATTGGGATTACAGATTGTGTGCCACCACACATGGCTTGTTTGTATTCTTAAGGATTACCATGCTAACTGGAGTAAGATGGGATCTCAGTGTACTTTGATTTGCATTTCCCTGATTGCTAATGATTTTGAACATTTTTTTCATATATTTATGCCTATTTCAATTTCTTCTTTTGAGAAATGTCTATTCAGTTCAATTGCACATTTTGATTGAATTGTTTTTTGGGGATGTTGATTTTTGAGTTCTTTATTCTAGATATTTCAAAGGCAAGAAAAGGAAAATTACTTAACTTCTCTAGTTTCAGGTTCCTTATCTATGGTAAGAAATATATGTATCTTATAGGTGGTAGAAAGAAATTAGTTAATACGTGTGAAAGTGCTAACATTAAAGCTTTCACATAGTAAACACTTAGTAAATTTCAGTTATTTAATATTATCATTATATTATATGTATGTTTCATAGGAAAAAACTGGGAAGATTTACCAAAGTGATAGTTATATGAATCTTGCTTATGGCCTCATTGTAGGGATATAAAGCTGATATTTATAAATACTCCTTAAATGATTAAAACATTACTGCAGAAATTTTGTAAATTCTTCCTGAATATGAATACAGGCACCAAATATAAAGGGGCTATGATAGAACACAATAATAATAATGTGAGATAACAATAATTAACATGTTAGGTAGTAACTATGTGTCGCACACTGTTCTAGGTGCTTTACAATTTTGTGAGGTAATATAATTATTTCTATTGTACAGACGAGGAAAAGGATGAACAGTGAGGGAAAATAGCCTATCCTAGGTCACAAAATAAATAAGTGGTATAAATATGGACTGTGGGGGTCAAAGGAAGGCATGTGAGATATGTGAGATAGGCTCACCTTCTGTGAATCTTCATAGCTACCACTATTTCACCAGGTTTCTGAAACTTTGGCTCAATAAATCAGGAACCGAGAATAGACCAAATAGGTGATTTCTAGCTTCTAATCCACAGCACATTGCCTTCCTCCTTGAAATATTGCTTCCACATTATTTTGTAATTAAAAACAAAATCATATTTTAAAAAGACTCAGAGGTTAGGATAACTCTTAACTAGTTATAGATCTAGATCTACCCTGAGAATAATCACAGATGCTATTTACTTTAATTTAGCTTTAAATCCACCAGAGCAGTTGTGTACCAGTTGTTGGCACCACTGTTTGGTCTCATAAAAAATAATAAAAAAGAGAGGAATATAAACTCAGCAGAAGAGAAAAGGGAAAGAGAAACAATGAAAATAAAGGGCACAAAAATACAAAATGTAGAGTCACAGTGTACCAACAATACTCTTAAATTGTTTTAGGTGGTACCGATGTCTAGTTTAGATATCCTTAGACTAAGGAACTGGCCCCTGAGCCTTATCCATTTGGTCATGACTAAGGCATTACTAGAGTGGCATAATCTAGGATTTGGCTGAATTTATTGATTCTTGGCAAAACATCTGACTGTATATTTAGACATATTATTCCAACTTGGAGCAGATATGAGTTGGCCTCTGGGCATATAACTACCCTAGAAGTAATCACCAGTAGCATTCTCTATAACCAATGCTAAAAAGAGAACTACTAATACAGTCCATTCAAATCAGCATATGACAAAAATCCATTATCTTCAGTTGTGCAGCATAATATTTATATTTTTGGCAACATTCATTTTCCTAATTCTATTTTGTTTAAGCTAATATTAAAATTAGTTTGCATTATTTGAAAACTGGCAACAGTAGCAAGTGGTATCAAACAACAGGAATAAGCCAGTTTAGCAATAAAAACCTGATGGCAACATTATAGAGACTACACAAAATAAAACACTGGCATATGATAGGATTTCATCAAAGTATATACAATACGTAAAAAGAACAGAAAGGGAGATTTCCTTTTTTTATGTAATTCCCTGCAGAAAACATAGGAAGAATAAACTGGGATAGTGAGAGGAAAAAAAAGCAAAACAAATATTTGACCCAGTGCCAAATAAGTATGGGACTTATTTACTAATAGTGCAAGGCCATTTTAAAGAAATTTATGGTGGATTTAAATAATGAGGTCCTTTATTACTTATCTCCATCTTTCAGCTATTTAGAAATTAATCCAATGGTGACCAGTAAAATACATTGATTCCAAAATAATTCTTTACCCCCTCAAACATGAAGTAGAAATCTCCAAATGTCTTAAATAGCTTCTGTTGAGTAACAGGTTGTTGTGTTTGCCAAAAATAAAGGAAAGGTTATGGTTTTCATAGAGTGAGAGTTGAGGAAGAATGGGAACTACCAATTCTGGAGTCTACTTCTTGTGATGAAGGAAGAAAATGAGTCACTCAGTGAGAAGAAACCGCATATGTAACCAAATTAGTTTATTTTTATTTCAAAGCAATGAGAGACACTACTTGTTAACTTCTTATTTTCCCCAATATATAATTTTATTTTTCTTAAGTATGCTGAATAAAGAATTGACCGTAAAAGCTGTGTGCATGCCTGTAATCCCTATACTTGGGAGACAGACAGGAGGATCATAGGTTCCAGGCCAGTGTGTGGTAACTTTGCAAGACCCTGTTTCAAAAAAAGGGAAGGGGCTGAAGCAGGGCGTGGTGGCAGAAGCTTGTAATCCCAGTACTTTGGGAGGCGGAGACCAGAGGATCCGGGTTCGCCAGCCTCAGCGCGTGAGCGCTCGCTCTCTCTCTCTCTCTCTCTCTCTCCTTAGTGAGGCCCTCTGCAACTTCGTGAGACCCGGTTTCAAAAAAAGTATAAAAAATAGGGCCAGGGGTGTAGCGTGGAGGTAGAACGCCCCTGGGTTCAATCCCCAGTACCACAAAAAAAAAAAAAAAAAAAAAGGGAGGGGGCTGAGAATGTAGTTTGGAGGTAGAATGCCCCTGGGGTAAATTCCCAGTATCACACACACACAAATATATATGTATAATAATTGACCTTAAAGTTGCATTTCCCCTTTGGTACATCTGAAAGGCGTAGAAAAAAATAAGAGTTTATGAAATACTGGAAGCAAAGACCAAATTATCTAGAAAAAAATTGTAAAAAAAGCAATCAAGCATAACTTTAGTCAGTATGCTTTATCATAAAAATCTAAATTCATTAAGATATTCACATATTCTAAAAATACTGAAAAAAGAGAACATCATCTGATTTTTGGAATACTGCCAATAAACTTAATAATGTAATTAATTTGGCACAGTATATCCTCATAAAATTAAGGCTGATAGTATGGTGTGAGAGAGAGTCCAACTTTCAAGTAGTTAATTCTTCCCTAAATCAGGAGAACACTGATTCTCCACAAACCTGGGATTTTTACAACTACAATACTGGTCTATTATAGTAATTGACCTGCACTTAATTTTGTAAAACAGTATGTTGTTAGCAGTTAAATTTATTTCCTTCCTTCCTACCTTCCATCCATCCTTCCTTCCTTCCTTCCTTCCTTCCTTCCTTCCTTCCTTCCTTCCTTTCTTTCTTATTAAGTTATTTCTATTATGTGGAAATCAATGACTGTGCTAAAAAATAAACCCCATTAGGTTCTAAATGAGATGTTTGACTTGAGTTTATTTAGCTTGAAAGTAAACAAATTAAACTTGCTTCCATCTGGGATTAAACTGTACTTGAGAGTTCTCAATTACACAATTATTTTAACATGTTATTTTAACTAGAATCACAATAATAGTGATTTTTAATTTTTATGAAGAGAATTTGTTGACAAAATCAAAGAATGGAAAATTACATTTTTGCAAAAAAGTCACATTTTTTAAAAAAATTAACACTTCTGGCAGAGATCTAATCAACGAAGAAATTCTTTTTAGTATGTATTTACATATGAAGGATATGCCAATAAATAATTCACCTGCAATAAAGTCAATAAATAGCTGTTCTCCATGATGATTGGTAAATACAGTATATTTACCAATGGTAAACAGGCCTCAGGATTTGTACATTTCCCTGGGATGGAATCTGTTCCCCAGCTGTTCTAGTAAGAATTCTTTCATCCTCATCCTCTTCTCAGACTATCCTAGGAGTCTAGATTACTTCTTACCTGCTCTGGGATACATTCTAGGAATTAATTAGGTTTGAAGAATCTCTGAAATCAGCCTTTGTAAGGCTTCTACTTTGGGGGCGGACACAGGACCAGGCTTTTCGGAGTGCTAAGCTTCCATAAAACCCTCTTTCATAATCCTAAGGATTTATGTCCATACTCCAAGGATGAAAATGCTTCTTTAGTTTTTCCACCTAGTTGACTCACTAGCCCATTTTGTTGAGATTATTTTACTGCTAATGAGAATAACATTGTCTAATCATCTACTTGCTTGTCCTGAAGTCATTACTTACAAAGTTATAGGTAAAAAAGGAAGCAGAAACTATTGATGTAGTATTCAGCTCACTTGGTCCAATTCTTAATTTTTATTACATATGATTTCTTTCTTTTTTTCTTTTTTTGTGGTACTGGGGATTAAACTCAGGGGCATTCTACCTCTGAGCTACACCCAGTCCTATTTTTTTTTATTTTTTTATTTTGAAACAGGGTCTCACTAAATTGCAAAGGGCCTCACTAAGTTGCTGAACCTGGCCGCAAACCTGCGATCCTACTGTCTCAGGCTCCCAAGGAATGGGATTACAGGCATGTGCTACCATGCCCGGCTATGATTTCTTGATTATCTTCTTAATATTTAACTTTTAATCATATGTACTAACTAGACCATCTAAGGCACTTTTATTCATCAAAGTTCTAAACCATTTTCTGGCTCTAATCAGTTGATGTATACCTCAACCAAATATGATTTTCAAAAAATACATTGAAAGGTATTGAAAAAGTACTCCTCAATCCCAATGAAGCATGATGTGTTTCAAATCATTCTTTCAAAGACATATTCTTTGCCTTTTGGACCATATTACATTATTTATTCATTAAAAAATTTGTTAAATACCTATTAAGACAAAACACTGGAAACTGAATCCCACTGCCCTTCTATAATTTATATAATTTAGAGTACTCCATGCCTAAAATTGTCTTATTAAAATTTTTTTTTAACAAAACGTGTTCTCCCTTTGATACCTTATTGTCAGTCCTAATCGTGACTTTCAGTTGTGGTAGTACACGTTCGACTTCTAGACTCCATTCTGCAGCATCTGTTGTGGATTCCAAAATATCTTCTTGTTTGGCAGACTCGTTCATATCCTAAGAAAGGAAAGATATCACAAGACTGAGAGTTTATAAAAAGAAATGGTAAAAATCTTGAGACATTTTAGCAGCACTGCACAATTTAAATCGAGGATGGTAATGTTAAAATTATAGTGGCAGTAGAAATTATTTTCTGTCCTCCTACCCATGTTGAAAGAAAATAATGCACCAACCTGGTAGAACAGCAAAATAAGTATTAAAAAGCAAATATGTGATTCATTTATTTTACAAAGAACAATGCTTTTGAGATATCAGATTGAACTCAATAAGAATACTATTAAATGGACAAGTCATTTAGTTATGAAAATGGTAACAGTAGAGAAATACAAATACTCATGTTTGGTAAGAACATATTGTTTGATTTAAACTTATTATACAGAAACACAAACCCCAAATCTGAAATACAAAAAAGATAAAAATCTCAGAGGCAAAAGGCTCATTATTTACAAATTTGCTATTCATAATTAAAGTGATATTTTGGTTAGGTCAAAATATAATATAGCTTAATAATGTGATTTAATATAGAAATACTTGAACTCAAATTTCTACATTGGTTTCTGCCCTTGAGTAATGAAATCATGACTGTTTTCAAATCACAAAAGGCAAACCTTTTTTCCCCCAGCCTTTCACATTTCAGCATTAAATATGTATGGATTTGAAAATGTAGAAAATGTACAAATTAACGATTTCAAGAAAGCCTAAGGCATTAATTTTAGTAGCAATTTTCCCTTTTAAACTCCCTTGACAAATTATAAGCAAATCTAAAGAAAATATATAAATATTTATATAGGAAAAAAAGAGACTCAAGAGATATAAACAGCCAAGTACAATGCATGAACCATACATGAATTCTAATTTGAACAAATAATCTATAAAAAGAAATGTTTGAGATAATTAGGGAAATGTGAATATGGAAGAATAGTGGATGACGTTAGGATATTATTATTAATCTTAGAGGTGTGATGTAGCATGGCAGTTATGTTAAAAAAGGCCTTACACAGTAGAAATAAATGCCAAATATTTACAGGTGAACTGACATGTCTGAAATTTACTTTAAAATTCTATGGGGCAAAGAAAAAGAGAGGGACGACTTCAGATAAAACATGATTGACAAAATATTAATAACTGTTGAAACCAAGCAATGGTGGCTTAGTGTTCATTATCTTATTCTCTGTAATTTTGTTATGTTTCAAATGCTCCATAATACAAAATTCAAAATTAAAAGACTATGTCAACATAAAAGAAAGTAACTATACAAACATCATAATGAAATTACACTCTCAATGTGAATTTATGTCACTAAAAGACATTTGTTAAATGTGCTACATTAGTCTTTCCAATCCAGTGTAACACTAAGTAAATTACCTGCCATTGGGATTTGTATTTTTGTGGGAGCTTGAGGTCTTTAGTGACTAAACTCACTCCTGAGACTCTGGGGCAATGCTGACATCAGAAAGTCTCTCCTACCTCCCAGCTCATATTAGCAAGTGCTAAGTAGACTTAGAGCCTTAAAGGGGACATAAACTGCTTTTTGTTCAGAAATTCAGGAGACTATGTTTCTGTTTGAAGATGGATAACTAATATGATGTGCTTTTACATTTTAAAATATGTGGCATGAATTTATTCAGTTACATTTCATTTAGAAAACCCCGAAGGATAAAAAAAAGCACAAGCATTAATTTAAGTAAAATGTGGAAAATCTAAATGAAAAAGCCCAAAAGATTCTATTTTTAGACATTAAAGGGCTCATTTAAATATAGAAACACTGAATTATTTTGAGTACTTAATAGAATGCTGTAAACTTCAATATAAATTGAATTCAGAGTAGCATAAAAGCACCATATCTGGGGAGGGGTGCAGCATTCACACAGCAGACAAGTGTGAAGTTCTATGAGAGTATGTGTGAGGACAAGGAGATACTAGGTTTCTCTGCTGAAATGTAAAGCAATGGGAAAGGTTCTCTGTCATGCAGATTTACAGTGGTACCCATAACATGCATACAGTAGAAAGAGCTAGGCATGCACTCACTTGCACATTTGTGTATCTGCCCTGGGCTGTAGGAGGCCCAAATTTGACTAGTTCATTTTCTCTATCAAATAGGGTACAGTGGTGGTAAGTGAGGATGTATGCACAGCCAGTAAAATGTAAATATGTGAGCTCTGACATTTGGGCTGTGTGTGTGTGTGTGTGTGTGTGTGTGTGTGTGTGTGTGTGTGTGTCTGTGTGTGTCTGTGTGTGTACACAGGATTGCTCCTGCCAGGGTTATAGTCCTGAAGAGCCAGGCTGAACAAAGAAGGCATGTCCACCCTGCAGCAGTTTTTGCATGATTCTTAACAGAATGTAGATGCTCTAGACACTCATTTAAAAATAAATTTGACTTACGGAGCCACCATTTAGGTGAATTGAAGCTAGACACTGCTGATTAAATCCCAGAGGCAGTGTTGTCTAACCCCATCCCCTCATTCCTCCTTCTTTACCCCCTTACAATAGGGTCAAGTCCAGAATGACCAAACAAGGCCAGAAGGGACACTTACCCACAGTGCCACTTTCTTTAGGCCTAGATGTAGCATTGTTCTAGCTGTGAATAATATACTCAATTTTTTCTTTTTACTCAAGGAAGGGCACACTTCTCTAATTTTCACAAAGGCAAATGTATTTACAGTGGCCCTGTTTAAATAGGACCCAGCAAAGCCGGGCGTGGTGGCGCACACTTGTAATCCCAGTAATCACACTTGGGAGGTGGAGACCGGAGGATCCGGGTTTGCGGCCAGCCTCAGCTCTCTCTTTCTCTCTCTCTCTCTTTCTCCCTGTCTCTCTCTCTCTCTACTTAGTGAGGCCCTCCGCAACTTCGTGAGACCCGGTTTCAAAATAAAGTATAAAAAATAGGGCCGGGGATGTAGCACGGAGGTAGAACGCCCCTGGGTTCAATCTCTGGTACGCAAAAAAAAAAAAGAAAAAAAAATGAATAGGACCCAGCATCTGAGTTAGCAGGGTACATGAAGATCAAATACTGCATTAGGATATCGCAAGTGCTGGACCCTTTAGTAAGTTGCTTACTAGATTATTATTTGGTTCTCTTTGGCCATGATTTGATAACTCCTACATCTAATCCTAAATGATTTAATGTAGGAGCTCAAAAAGTTTCATTCACTTGCAGACATATTTAATATACTGGAGGAAATGGCCTACTTACTAAATGAAGAAAGGGCAAAAGGAGAACATTAGGCTTGGAAGAACAGCGTTAGTTTATTCAAAGTATACAGTATCTCTCTACTTCCATGTTTGCACATCTATTTCATAACCTCATTCCCCACTCAGAATTTCTTAGTGTCTATTAACTGGATGCATTAACTGAGCAAGCCCTGTATATGAAGTATAAATCATCTTAAAGCTCTATACTGTGCCTTGTTTACAATACTTTTGAGAAAACTTTTTCTTCTCAATTGTTTCTCCATTTATCAAGTGGTATTTTATGTGGGGCTATTAGTAAAAGAGAAATAAACCACTGTTTTAATTTAGTCAAAATTTTATATCATCCTCAAAAAGTCCCTCTCTGAAACATTAACTAAGATCAGTCATGCTCTTGGGAAATTGCATTTTCCAGTTACTGCTGCTGAAGAGACAATTAGAAACTCAATAAGACACAAGCTATCTAGTAGTCTCATTTATAATTAATTAATTTAACCAATAAGCCATTTGTTAAGCTCCTACAACATTCAAGGTAAGAATCTAGGTACTGTGCTTTGTTTGGAAAGATAAAAAGATTTAATCCCTGCCTTGAAAGAGTTTATAGCCTATTAGGAAGACTTTGAGGTCAGTTAATGGGAGCAGTTTGGTCCTAGGTAGAAGAAACTGATGAGATGAGAACTGACTGTAAGACAGTCAAGGGAAGGATTGAAGATAATTGTCTAAACCACCCCATAAAGTAACCTTGGACTCATATAGTGGGGCAAACCATCAAAGTCATTTCAAGGATCAAGGGTACAATGTTAATAGCCTGCTCAGAATCTTGTTCCAGTGGGTAATCTCTCCTTCTCCCACATATTAACAGGATGGCTAAGCATCTAAAGAAAGACCTATATTCTGTGTGTTTATGTGTTGTGTGTATGCTAAGGCCCTTGAAAACCTGGACAAATTTTTGCTTTATAATCTATGTAAATGGGTCAGTAGTCAGAGAAAAGCATCAAAAGTTACTGAATTCCAGAGTGACCTGATAAAAGTCATGTTTTGGTAACTCAGATACGGGAGCAGGGAAAAAGCATTTTGGAAAAGGGTGGGAGTAGGAAGGATGAGGACAAAAGACCATTTAGGACATTAGTGTTATACAGTCCAGACAGACAATGAAGAGACCTGGCTGTGAAAGACAGATGAAGGGATGAATATGAGAGATATTTCAAAGGCAGCACCCACAGGTTTATTAACTACCTTGATGTCCTGGATTAAAATGAATCAGTCAGATATTTAAAGCACTAATACTGCCCAGGGAATGTTACGAGTGGTGATGAGGTATTGGAAGTGGGTAGGTTTAAAGAATATAGGGTTATAGAAGTCTAAACACATGCATGCATTCTGGGCATCCATCTAATACACAAAATGATGCAATTAATATCTGCTATTAATGTTGATTCAGGAAATGTCCTATCCATTTATAGAATGACAGTTCTCCAATGATACCTGAAAAATCATTATATTACTCTCCATTAAGTTCCCCTCAGTCATTTCTGTAGGAGACATGTTGTATGACAGAAAATTTGGTCCAGTGGGCTTCATAATAATCCATGTGACAGATTATGAAAATAAAGCTATGACATCACCAGGGCTCCCTTGGCTCCTAACTTACATTGAAATGCAAGCTTCTTGGTAGTTTGTATCCTATTTAAGCTTCTTACTCAAAGGCACTCATGGCAATCTAGGGGCTTATTTGTATTGAGGGATTAAGGCCTTTTCTAGTCTCCTACTGCACATAACAATGCTGGTAACTAATTCCAGTCTCTAGGAAAGGTGGCAAATCATACAAAATAAGTGCATCAAATGCAAGCTCTATACCAGCACCACGTCAGGTGCTGTCCATGTTAGGTTACATTAATCTCAAAACAAGCCTGGGGATAATTACTTGTGTCCCATGTTATAGATAAGAAAGCAGAGTCACAGAGAAGTTAATTAACTTGCTATCGTCATGTGGTTAAGTGACAGATAGTTAGGATTCTGTTTAAGGCTGCTGTTTTGGCCATAGCATGTACTTTGAAGGTCTGTGGACTTATATCTGGAAGGGACCTTGAGAAGTCCTTGCTTCCTATTCCATACTACACCCACCATGAACCCAAGATGGAAATAAGGATCTCTCTTAATTCAAGTGTAGATTCAAAAGCTACACTGAAGATCAAGCAAAACTCTGTTCTTTACAACCAGTGAGCTCTGCTGTTTGAGGCTCCTTTGAGCAGAGATCTTTTTCTTTAGTCCACACTTCCTATTCACCTCCAGATGTATAACTGATGGTGGTGGTGTAGGATAGTTGCAAGAGAAATTAAAGCATTTATTCAGTCATAATGTGTTCTAATACACTCAAACATGAAGCATTTGAGTAATTTCTCCTGTGAAATACCAACTAGAGCCTCTCACAACACAGATAGGAGGCCTAACACTCAAATGTTCTTTAAAAGGGAGAAGAAAAATATATTTCCCAAGCAAGAATCAGAATCAATGGTAATATGGAGCAAGCGATGATGTAAAACAGTTCCCCCCACCCCCTTTATTACTCGGAAAGACATTTTGTCTAGAAAGAAAGTATAAATCATATGTAAAAATGAAGAAAATTTAAAGTATTTAATGTATTAACCCAAGCCGACTCATCTTTTTCCCTTCTTTGATTACAATATTGAAGACTTGCCTAGACGACATTCCAAAACTGAAGTGACGTTTTTATTCTAAGCACTTATTTTTATTTCTTTTCAGCTTTTGCTTTTTAAGCTAAAAAAGTCTCTCATTCTTGGTACAATGAGTTTTTTTTTTTTTTTGCTAAGTAATTAAAAACCAATTGTGTTAAAAAAACCTTTTGAAATACTTGGTTTTATGCTGTATAACTCAGGATTTGGTTTCTAAAACCTCAAATTTAGCATCTCAAGGAAGAATAGTATCTATGGCATGTTTGAAAAAATGTTTTGAAATGAAGTGATGGGCATTTAAAAATAGAATTCAGAAGGCACACAGCTCCCTCTCATCTTTTTTCACTGGGGAGGAGAATGACACATCTGCAGGATGCTGTCAGAACACTGTTGCTGTGATTTTGTTGAGTTTCACAATGGAGAGGGGAGCCACAAAGACCACTCACAATAGAGCAGAGGCACAGGAATGTGCTGGCAGTTTTTCCAATTGATATACTCTACTTAGAAATAGAAATGACCAATACATCTTGCTAAGACCTTGCCACCAGAGCCTTCCTTCCCTGCTTCCATCCTACCCCTATCTCTGAACATCCTATTGTACCCCTAACCATCACAAGTCCTTCTCAATTGTTAGAGCTTTAGTTTAGCACCAGGATCAACCCTGGCCACTCTCAAGGTAACTTTGGCTAAATTTCAGATTTCAAGAACACTCAGGAATTAGAGGAGTATAGAGAATGTGGAATTATGTGGGCTAGCCTTGAAGCCTAGTATCCATTCATGTTCTCCTTCTATTAAAGACTCTTGAAATTCAAATAATTAACCTACATTAACCTACAGATGAAATTATGGAAAAAGACAATCTTCATTAATTGCAGTTGTTTCCTGAAAAGTATTGTTTGGCAAAATCATAATTGGGGTATGAAAATTATAGGGGAAAATCACACAATAAGAATGGCTTCAGATATATTTTTCAATCTCAAACTAAATGAATGTTCTGAAAAGCACCTACTTCCAAAACAAACCAATTTCATCACTGTAAGCTTTAGTGGACAATAGGAGGAGCCTTCTTTTTTCAGAGCTCATAAAACACTACTACTGCTGTGTTTTAATCTACTAGGCAGTGATTTAAAAGTTTAGTCAATGGGCAAACAGTATCTCTTTATAAATTTTTCAAATTAGTAGTTATAGATTTCAAATATGTTGTGATATTAAAGATGGGTCATCAGGTCCTGTTTCAAGGAAGGACTTGCTGCTCAGTTGCAGAGAACCTGGCCAGCAGACAGCTTCCTGTTGTCAGCTCCCTCGGGGTTTGTCTCACCTGCAGAGCCACCTCACCTGGTGGTATGCCCTTCCCCAGGGAGCCCAGCAGGCAACACCTACTCCGGAGCTCCTCACCAGCTTGGCTGCCTCTTTGCCAGGCCTGCCTTACAGCTAGACTTCTCCCTCTGCCCAATCCTGCTTTCTACCCCCTTCCTTTCACTGTGTCTATTTGTAATATCTTGCACCCTGACTCTGTCCAAATGTTTCTAGAGAACACAACTGTGACATGTCTTTTTCATTTGCATTTTGTCTTGTTTCATTTTATCACAACTCAGGAAAATGGTTATATATACTTGACTCCTGGAATTATGATACTTGAGAGCATACTTTTCATGGTCTAGATTTCACTTTATACAATGAAAGGAAGGAGTTTATGTAGAATTCCTCCTGCATCTCCTACATGGTACATAGAAGAGGAAATAATTATTGTTAAAAAGTTATTTTCTCTATGAAGATTAAGCTACACCTTCCCTATAAAATAACAAATATAAAATAGCATACACTCAGGCATACATGAAAAACGCAGTGAAAAAGCTCTTGCTCTAGAGGAGTTTGCATTCTGTCACTTGAGACACACAACAAAAAGGTCAGTAATTAATATGATACAGTATAATACCAGAAGAGTACAGCAGGTGAGAGGAGAGTGAATGATTGTAGAAATAGCTACTGTTTTAAAAGCAGTTAGGGAAGGATTGCTACAATCCACACTCTGGGCTTGCACGGTCACATCACATTTAGCAAATCAGTTTCCTCGATAAGTATGCATCATTCTTGCACTAGTGAAGAATTCATCATGTTCAACTTTACTAAAATGGTATTTCTTCTGCATTGAGTCCACCTGCTGCATGAAACATAAAATCTTAAATCTATGTTACTAACCTATATAGCAATTCTGTCTTGGGGAAAGAGCAGCCTGAGCCATCATAAGCTGGAGTCAGACACAGCTGTCTCAGGCAGATGGCTTTAGTGGGCAATATTATAAACCTGCCAGATTTTTTAAAATATGAAAGGGTTTTCTGTCTCATTAGTACTTCATGGTTGACCATCCACAAACACCTGGTGTTCAGATTTCATCCTCTTATGAAAATGTAACCAGTTTTAACTCTTAAGGATACACATATGTAATCTTTGTCCAAAGTATCCAATACTTAGATAAAAGGCACATGTAGGAGGAAAATCTTTGCTCATATAACTGAATTGAGATGACAAATTGAAATCAGGATCAACAGGGACTTGGAGTAGTAGTAGAGACAAATCAAATTACTTTAGTCCTTTCCAATACCCATACTACTTTGTCCACAGGGAATCCCAGACCTTCACAGACCTCTATTACACCATCAATAGAGGAGTTAATAGCACCAATGACAGTGTCTTTCTGAGAATAACTGTGGATACATTTCTCTTCTGTTTTTCTTGTCATACTTTAGGAGTGCTTTGTCACCATCATCTTCAGTACATACATTACACGAATACCAACACCACAATGTACTTGTTCAAGATAGGAATCAAACCATACCTACCTTGTCAAACCATTGTTATTAAGTAGAGGATAAAAACAAAGACCAATAGCTTTGGAGTATGGAGAAAGAGTTCAAATGGAGATATTATAATTTATTAGCTTTTTAAAAGATTAAACTGTTCCAAGGTTATAAATTTTAGTGTTTATATTTGCAGGAAGGAGATAATATATATCCAAATACCTCACAAGGTCAGTAAAACAAAGTGTTTTAAAGTAATCCGAAAACTACGAAATGATCTGCAAAGTAAGGTATTGCTGACTGAAGTTTGTGTGGATTTAAATGTTAACATATTATTCTGATATAATTTTCCATTGATCAATAAAAATACTTTCATTCATTTAAGAATTATTTATTTAGTACCTTGTGTTTTACTTGTGAGGAATGTAAAAAAATGTTAGTTATCCCTATTTTAAAGGGACTTACTGAGAGGGGGAACATGGGAGAAAGATGTGGTATTGGTTTTTGCCAACAAGTAGTAAACACTTTCTAAGTGACAAGATATTATAATGCTTTATATGTAATAACTTTTAATTTTTAAAAATTTATGAAAAGGGTAATATTTTTATTTAATTTTACAGATGGGGAAGATGAAGCATAAGAAGTTTGGAAACTTGGTCAAGGTTGGAATCCCAGTAAACAGTAAACTCAAGTCACACGCTTGCAAGTTAGCTACAATGCTACATTGCATCTCATGCTGGGCAATGGCCATACACACAGCTAACAATAACTAATAAAAATTAGCAATATTAAGGCAGTAAACAATGAATAAAGAAATCATCTTGGGGTAGGGAGTCAAGAAGTCTTCATGATATGACACTAAAACTAGATCCAAAGTTGTTTTAAGAATTCAGACAAGAAAAATTAAATAAAGGACAAATAAGAATATATTACATATGTACTGTTTTGAGAACACATAGGTATATACTTTATTGAAATATAATACACACATAGAAAAGTGCAAAATCCCATCTATACATTTCAAATATCTGACTGGAAGTGTACTCTTCTATAGATTGGATGTGTTTCATAATTTTAAAATAAAGCAAAAAATAAAAACTGTCTTAAAGCAATGTCTGACCACCTATTCATATATCAGCCTTAATACAATCTATTTTATTTAAAAGAATTACAATTTCAGTATTTTCCTATAATCAAGATCATTCAATCCTGGCCTATTTGAACAGAAAATAACTTGAAATGGAATAACTTATGTCTTTCCAAAATAAAGAATGCCACCAGGCAAATTAATGATTTTCAGTTTGCATGAGAAGCACTGTGTTGATTTTCCATGGTACAGATGGAAGCTGCCTTACTTGTCCCTCTGGATTTGCTATAATCATGATATTTTATACATAGGAAAACAATTTTCAGAGCTACTTTTCAAATGACACACAAAATAGCATTTGACAATGGTTTCTACTCATTTAAATTTCCAGCAGAATACATATACTGATTGCTTGTTGGTCTTGTATGCATTCAATGAAACTTACCAAGCGATAGGTCTGGGCCTTTAAAACGTTGAGATCGATAAAGTTTTCTTCATTATCTGTCTCCTCTTCCTTAGGAAAATAAAAACATTTTTAAATTGTAAAGACAATTATAATTTAAAAATATATTTCCAGCTCTCACATACATAATATACTAAGCTATAATAAGCTTGATCCAAAGACAACACAGTAAAGCCTATTTAAAAGCACATGAGTAAAGTAGGGCACAGTATTAACAGCTCATATGTTCTTTGAAGTTTTGATGGTGCCATTTAAATAGGATCTTCTTTGCAGTGATTGAGGAAAGAATAAAAAAGGGAGGGGAAGGAAAGGTGCCATCATTGCAGAACTTTGGATAAACATAAAAACGGGACAAAACGGCTCCAAGTGGCACATCCAAAATAGATAGTGGAGGGAGTTTATGGAAATTTGAGGAACATAACTGAAATGGACAAAAATGAATGACTTGACAGAAACAAAATTGTCTCACTTGCTCTGGGGCCAATCACATTGATAAGTATATTTTCCATCTCTTGTATGCTCAAGCTTGATCTTACATCTATCTAACAGGCTGGTTCAGATGAAGTTCAAGCTGGTCCTGATCTAGAGACAAACTGGTTCTGGGAGCTGTGGGTAGGAAGTGATCTTTTGTGAGGCAATCCCCTCCCTAATACATAGTAAGCATGGGGTCTGGGCAGGTTCTATGAGGATGCTGAACAAAATACAAGCTTCCCTTTTCTTCAAATATCTTTGCGGTGATAAGTGACATAGTAGGTAAAATAAGTTTAACAATAATATTCTAATATTAAGAACATGGTAATAAAGCCACTAGAGCTTATTCCTACAAGTCATTCGATACTGTAAATATATAAACAAACACTGGTGAACACTTGTACATATAGAACTGCTCAAAGCTGCAGTGGTAGATTTCAAAGATAATCCTTACCTTCCAGACTTTACAAACATGTAAAACAGTGTTTCTCAAGGTGTGGTTCTGAGACCACCAGCAGCAGCAGCAACACCTGAGAACTTATTAGATTACAAATTCTAATGGTTTATCCCAGGGCTATTCAGAAACTCTGGGAGTGGGGCCACTAAAATAAGATATGAGAACTAGACTAAGCCTTGGAGTACTGGGACAATTTTAGTGAAATATGAAACAATATAAATGAAGATCCTATATTCAAGTGACATTTATTTTTCTTAGGATGGGGAATCATGGGGCACAGAGGTGCAGGGAAAACTGATCTATTTATATTTTAAGTCTGAAGCATATACGCACACTTTTGAAAAGTGGCTTAGTCTATTCTGTGTCTGTATTACTTAACAACCAGAGTAAATGATTAAAATGCCAACGGTTCAATGTCCATAGAAGAAACACGTTTATGTTGCTTTTACAACAACCTAATCAGTACAGTACTGTTTACATAAGTGATCAATAAAACACTTGTTAAATTGTATTGGATTAACTATTAATAAGCAAAAAGCCTTAATAGTAGGTACGAAAATGAATCAGCATCCAATATATGGTGTTTTTCTCATAGCCAGGATTCATGGATCCAGAAATCAAGGTGTGGGAATGGGAATGACACTACTCCCTATTCTTAGTAGCCTACTAGCAGAATTTTTGCTTCCTTTCCTGTGACCTTGTTTGTCGCTGGCCTAGATGTCTTGGATCCACATGGAACAATGCTTCCACTAGGAGATCTAACAGTGACTCCACTGCACTATAAGTTAAGACTGCTATCTGGCCTCCTTGGGCTCCTTATACCTTAGAATAAAAAAAAGGGGGAATTACTGCACTGGGTGGCATTTCTGATCTGAGGACTAAGTAAAAAATGGACTACTACCCTACAATGGAGGTAAGGAAGAGTATGGCTGAAATACAGGAGAACCTTCAGTGTCTCTTAGGATTACCATGCCCTGTGATTAAAGGCAACTGAAAACTACAACATCCCTATCCAGGCAGGACTTCTAATGGCTCAGACCTCAGGAATGAGGTCACCCCACCCAGCAAAGAACCACATCACCTGAGGTGCTTGCTGAAGACAAAGGAATACAGAATGAGTAGTCAAAGAAGGTAGATATAAATATTAGCTAAATTATGTGAACAGTTAAAGAAATAAGGATTATATTGTCATGAGTACTTTCTGACTTTTTTATGAACGTTATTTGTACGCAGATCTTTTGTTTTATCCCTTCCCTGATCCTTTTATCATGTAATGTAAAAGATATTGACTTTATAGCATAATACTTAAATGTTGATAATTTTAAATCACAGTATTTAAGTTAAAAAGATACCAAGAAGAATAATAAGTTGGGTGTGGTGGTGCATACCTGTAATCCCAGTACGTGGGAGGCTGAGATAGGAGGATCTCAGGTTTGAGACCAGCCTCAGCAACTTAGCAAGATTCTCAGCAACCTAGTGAGAACCTGTTTCAAAATAAAAAAAAAACATAAAATAGGGCTGGGGATGTAGCTCAGAGGTAGAATGCCCCTGAGTTCAATCTCCAGTACCCCCCCCAAAAAGAATAAACATCACCCTAGGACTTTACCTCCTTTTTGGGGAATGGATTAGGTGCATTATCTTTTGTGTGCAGATAATTTGAACATGTTAGGTGTAATTATGACCTTGCTATTGTATTTATTTGAAGATTAAATATGATTTAAGGAGATGTATATGGGTGCCAAGTTGTAAGAGTTGGTCTTGTGGTGGTTAATTTTATGCGTCAATTGGACTGGTGTGGAATGCCCTGATATCTGGTTAAACATAATTCAGGGTGTGTCTAAGAGAGTATTAGGGTATTTCGGGATGAGATATTTGAGTCAGTAGACTTTCCCAATGTGGGTAGGCCTCACTTAATACAATTAAAATCAGAATAGAACAAAAGACTAAGAGAGAATTTACTCTTTCTGCTTGTCTTTGAAAGAGGACATCAGTCTTGACTTCAGAGTCACACTGAAGCTTATTTACCTCATCAGCTTGGCTCTCCTGGTTCTCAAGCCTTCCAATCCAAACTGGAACTATACCATCAGCTCTCCTGGGCCTATAGCTTGCCAAATTCAGATCTTGAGATTTCTCTGCCTCCATAACCACCTAAGTCAATTCCTTATAATCACTCTCTATATAGACTCCGTGTGTGTGTGTGTGTGTGTCTCCTATTGTTTCTGTTTCTCTGGAGAGCTGAGACTAATACATAGGAAAAGGATGTAAGTAACTAAATATCATTAAAAGAGCACTCAAAAGAGCATTCAGATACAAATAGGCTTAGAAAGAAGTCTTAAAAGAAATTAGGATTCTAATGTCAATAATTCAGAAAGCACAATTTCCTACCATTTCTTTTTCTAATTTGCATTCCCTTAATTCTCTTACTGCCAATTACTAAGGATATGATAATATAAAGCAGATGAGAATATTCTGTGTCATGACCACTACTTTTAATTTTTTTACATTTATCAATGTATCTAATCTTGATTTGGCCAGTTTAAAACTAAAAGTTTTTAGATGTTTATAGCAGAACTTTGACTGTTAGAAATGATCTTCACCATCCTTGAGCTACCCCACGGACTCCAGCAACAGGATCAATATGCCACCATCAAAAGGCTCTTTGGCACTGAATTAGCTCTCCTTAGCAAGAAGGATGGGAGAAGAGAGAGCCTCATAGAATAATATGATAACAATAAGGAAGAAAGGAAAAGAAAAATTCAAGAGACATGACAGAAAGGAACAAAGAGCTGTAGAGGCAACTCCTTTGAGGAAGGACTTCAGTTTGGTCTTATGAAAGGTCTTTATTTTGTGGTTGGGAAATATGTTAAAAAGTTGCTTTGTAGTTTCTCTAAATTTACAGATCCAATAATGCTATTTTTTTTTTTTTGAGGTACTGGGGATTGAACCCAGGGGCGTTCTACCTCCGCACTACACCCCCGGCCCTATTTTTTATACTTTATTTTGAAACCGGGTCTCACGAAGTTGCGGAGGAAAGAGAGAGAGAAAAAGAGAGAGAGACAGAGAGAGATGAGGCTGGCGGCGAACCCAGATCCTCCGGTCTCCGTCTCCCAAAGTACTGGGATTACAAGCGTGCGCCACCACG